>PVKU01003933.1:38107-162207 GCA_004027475.1 Anoura caudifer | reverse complement strand
CTTCCTTCTGGTCCACTCCATTGATTTGAGTCCCAGTTTTCCTCCCATCTCTGTTGGTTCCCCATGCATCTTTCTTCATTTCACTTATTGTAGCCTTCATTTTTTCATCTAGTTTGTGAGCAAAATCAACCAATTCTGTGAGCATCCTGATCACCAGGGTTTTGAATTGTGCATCTGATAGGTTGGCAATCTCTTCATCACTTAGATAAATTGGCTCTGGGGCTTTGATTTGTTCTCTGGTTTGAGCCATTTTCATTTCTGGGTTATTTTTTTTTTTTTCCTGTCTAGTCGCGGCTGTTACATAGTGAGGGGTGGAGCCTCAGGTGTTCCCCAGGGCGGGAGAGCCCAGTCGCTGGGTAGTGATGCTGTATGTGGGGGTGTGGTCCGAGGGGAGATAATGGCGCTTGCTTTACTCTCGGATTCCAGTCCCTTTCACCGCTTCCCCTTTGCCTGGATTATCTGCGCATGAATGTGGGACCACCCGGTCAGCCAGCTGCCTTGTGCGGCTTCACTGGTTCTGCACAGTTGCCACCCTGTGCCCGGGGTCTGCTAGTCGCTGTCTGTGCACCTGGGGGCTGCCAGCCACTGCTGCCTGCGTGCCTGTCCGCACCTCCGCTTTTCCTGCTGCGACTCCGTCCCTCTTACCGGTCTGGATGAATCGTTGTTGGACTTCCAAACAGTTTGATTTTCTGAGTTCTGGTTGTTTTCTTGTTTCCAAATCTTTGTTGTCCTTAATTTTGGTTGTGAGAAGAGGCACAGTGTAAATACACACTTTTTTAATAAATAAATTCCAGGGGTTTTTTTGGTCCCTTCTCATAAGCCACTCATCTCCTGTGATGGTTAGTTTTCTGTGTCAAATTAACTGGGCTGCTGGGTGCTCAGCTACTTGGTTAACCATTATTCAGGCTGGGTCTCTGGATAAGATTAATACTGGACAGGTAGATGAGTCAAGAAGATTGTGCCCTCCACAGTTTGGGTGGACTTCATCCAATACACTGAAGTCTGGAATGGAACAAAAGGTTGAGGGAAAACATTGGCCCTTTCTGCCTCACTGTCTTTGAGCTGGGACATCAGTCTTCTCCTGCCTTTGGACTCGGACTCAGATCAGAGTTTATATATACCATTGGCTCTTCTGGTTCTTAGGCTTTTGGACTTGGACTGCAAGTGTGGTACACCATCAGCTCTCCCGAGCCTCCAGCTTGTTGACTTTGTGACTGCAGATCGTGTGACTTCTGGCTTCCATAACAATGTGAGAGCAATTTCTTATCATAAATCTATCTTACCGACATATCTCTCTCTCTCTCTCTCTCTCTCTCTCTCTCTCTCTCTCTCTCTCTCTCTCTCTGTCTTCTATTTCTCAGGAGAACTTACAAGACTGATACACTCCTTTCTGATCTCAAGGCAAGAGCTACTTTGGCTTTGGAGAGGCACAAACCCTGGCCCTGGCTCCTTGGAGACAGGCAAGGGGGAAGCTGCTGTGCCAGGGCCTCCGGCAGGAGAGGTCAGAGGTCTGGGCCCCACGGGTTAACCATGGTGGACAGGCCATGGCCTGGTCTGTTGGGCCCAGCTGAAAACAGAGTCAGGGCCTGGAAGGAGAAGCCCCACACTTAGCATGCGGATCTAGGAGGGTATGTGAAGTTGGTGCTGCCCAGAGAAGGAGCCATCCTCTCAGAAGCCTCTGGGGGGCACAGTGAGTTTGATTCCACCAACCACGTCACAGGCAAGCTGTGCGCCAAGGGGTAAAAATATCTAAGTGAGTCAGACGCAAATTGACCCTCACCAGGCTCGCAATCTAGTTTGCATGAATGGGCAAAGAGAGAATTTCAGGACAATGTTATGTGTGTTACTGTGCCTCCATCCAGCCGGACTCTGCACTCAACGTCCATGTATTTGACTTCGCCTTCGGAAGATCGCTGAATGCTGAGTGCCTGCTTCAGCGTGGCCTCTGGCATTTGGCGTGCCTGTGTGATCTATGATCCTGTGACCCTGCAGATTACAGCATGTCTCCTCAGTGGAACGGCCAGTCATAAGCACAAGCCATGGCACTTGGATCTACTGTGTGTTCCTGAATTTCAAATAGAGGACCACAAGCCTGATGACACATTCTGGAGTGAAGATGAGCTTTGTATGTTGACGTTCTATTCGTCTGCTGGAGCAAAATGTATACTTGTTATTGTAAAATGCTGTAATCATTAATGATGGTGATAAAAGCTATGAATTTTAAATATAAAACACTTATCAGATCTTCCAAATACTTAGTAAAGAGACAGGGTGATCCTAATAGAGATATTTTAAAAGGAGTGAGTTAGCTAGATAACTTGAAAAACAGGTTAATAGTCTTTTGGAGCCAACTAATGTTTATTAAGTTTGAATAATGATACATGACAGAATAAGAGAGATAATGCAGATTAGGTTAGAATGCTAAGGCTTGTAGAATTATTTCATATACTCGTATTTATAACACTCTTTAAATGCCCTTTCAGAATCAGATTTAATTGTTTGATATTTATTTCCCTTTCAGGCCAGGCATTTCTTGAGAAAAAGTTTTATTTGGAATGCCTCACCTCTTGCGAGGATAAATTTAAAAAATTAAAATGCCAATTCTGCTTCCTAGAAGAAGAAAAATCTCCAAATCCTGTGAAAGTATGTGTAAGACATGTCCTCTCCAAACGCAGACCCGAAGGAAGGCTACACGGAACAGGAGGACAAAGGGGTGCGTGGGAGGACACCGCCTTTCTTCCTGCTGGGTTGCTATGCCCCTTGGGGAGGCCCAGCCAGGGGCCAGCTCAACGGTCTTAGCAAGGGGGGAGCCCAGCAACCCTGCATCCCAGGGCAAAGGGCCTCCGGGGGACTCACCCCAGGAGTGGCCTGGGGCGCACCAATACCCAGAGCAGGGTTTCCTGGGCCCAGGAAACAGGAGAGGCCAGGACACCTTGTGGAGCACTGCAAACTCTGTGATGGCCGCACTGCACGGCCCAGGTCCCCAAGACCAGCTCCCACACAGACCCACAAACTCTTACCAGGGGAAGTGAGTTCCTCACACCGCAAGGTTAATATAGAAAAGACCTTGACCCTAGAGCTGGGAAGACCTAACTTTTGATGCGGGCTATTGCTTGCTGTCCCTGTGACCCCTGCAAACCTCAGCTTTCTTATCTGTAAAATGGGTATAATAGAAGTAGTAGTGGTAATATCACTAGGTACACAACACTTGTCGGGCACCCACTACTTGTTAAGACTATTTTATGCACACTCTAGGTACTATTTTATTGAGATTCCACAGAAGGATAATCCTCTGGGGTGGGTCCTAGTATTGTCCCCATTTGAAAGGTAACAAGGGTTACCTTAGAGGGCTGAGTTGGAAGGATTCAATGAGTTAAAATTTTTTAAGCTTTTACTGGTAAACAGTAAGGTACACATTAGAAGACATTCATCTACCTCTTTTTCCCTTCCTCTCCCCCTTCCTTTCTTTCCACACCCCTCCTCCTTCCCACCTCTCTCTCTCTCTCTCTCTCTCTCCCTCTCCCTTTCCCCACCTAGATTTGTCAGTTCTTCCCGTGAGGAGTTTGAGACCCTCCAGCAGCTGCATCAGACGGACTGGGAACTGCCTGAGGTTTCACAGCCTTGGTTTACTTCCCGGTGTCTGGCTCAGTGCTGAGCGCACTCTGGGAGCTGGAACTGCACATCTGGGCTGCACTTCTGGTGGAGCGTACATGGCCCCTGAAACTCTTTCGCAGATGTTCCTGCATTAGGCCCCTCAGATTGACCCATAAAACCCCGGGGCTCTTCTGAATGACGAAAGCAGTGATCAGATTTGTTTTTCCTCCTGAGCCCAGCAAATGACTTCTCAGTGTGTCTGTCCCAGGTGGCTTGGATGTCCAAAACCACGCGGCTGTGACTGGGACTACTGAAGCTGGCTGATGTTCCAGTGGCGAACATTGCACTCCCCAGGGAGCCGATCCCAGGAATGCCCGCCACCCAAGCCGTGCTTGGTTTCAGCAACTTGAAGCGCTATTTCTTTGCATTCAACAGTAGCAGAGTCCTGCCTCAGAAGTAGCACTGGGCAGACTATTGACTGGAGCAAATGTAATGGGCTGATAAGCTTTCCCCAATGCCAACGAATATTGGCTTCTTAGGAGAGTCTCAGCATTTGCTTGTCTCTTCCGAATGGGTCCCCAATGGAGCCCAGCAACACCGTCCTCTGAAACAGCAGGGCCAGATTTGCCCTCTCAGATTGGATTGGGTTACACTTTGAGCATCTGTGTCCCCAGGGTTCTGGCTGAAATTCTTTTCAACCTGCATTCTTACTGGTTGACAAGCCATGCACTGTCATCCTGATGGATAGGATGGTGGGAGAAAAGCTACCACCTCATTAAGGGCACAGGTTAACTGGGGGTGATTGATTTTCCATAGCTCTGAGAAAGCCTACAAATCCTTTGTATAAACACAAGTTTGACAGTGAAAACAGTTTTCTCTTCTTCCATTGAGGGCAGTGGACAGAGTCAATATTGACAAATGGACAGGTTTACTTTCCTAAGAGGCAGCAGCAGGTGAATGGTGCAGGGCAGAAGTGCTTGGATTGAGTCGTTATCAACAGAAGGAAAGGCAGTCTCTTTGGGCACCATCTTTGATGTGGTTGTGGGGAGACCGGGGTTTTATGAGGCTGAGGTGGTTAAGCTGGAATTTTGTAAGGCAGCAAAACCATCTGGGTCTTGACCCTACCCCTCCCCACATCCCACCCATGGGGATTCTGGTGCGAAAGGTCTGAGGGGGAGCCCTGACATCCATTGTGTATTTACAAAGCTCCACAGTGGCTTTGATGTCAGCCAAGGTGGTAAGCTTCTATGAAGAGCAAAATATTTGAGCTAAGCATGACCCTTGATCCCAGCCATCTCGGAGTATTTTGTCTGGTCATGAGAGCTTGGGGACAGTGTAGATGATGCAAAGATATTACCTCAATCTAAAGCTTTCAGAATGTGTAATTTGAACATTGCTATTGAAGAAAGCCTCCTCAGGTACAAAGGCTAGTGCCCAGGTTGACTTCCAAAGGTCCTAATCTTGCCAGTCCCCACCTGACCCTCCTACCCTCTAACGATCCCGCTTTGCCTCGCTCTTCCTGGTTCACTGCAGGTTAGGCTCCCCGCCCTGACAGCTTCTCCTTAGGCCCCTGCACCCACACTATTCCCTCTGCCTGAGGGAGCCCTGTTTATCCTGCTCTCCTGCAAGGACTTCTACCACCCTCAGCCCTGAAGGTGCACCCTAATAGCCTCTCTCCTCACTCTCTGCTTGTTTCCTCATTGTTTATTGTCTCCCTTATCACCCCGGAAGTTCCCTGAGAGCAGGGACGTGGTTTATTTCCACTACTGTATCCTCTGAGCTCGGCCAAGGTCCCAGGACATCGCACGTGTGCAGCAAGCTTTTATCCAGGGACTGATGAATCCATGCCGAGCTGCATGAACTTGACATCTGCCCTCAGCAGAGCCCTACAGACCACCACCTGATGTTTCAAGATGGAAGCTACTTTTTTAAGAAAGACACATTTAGGGTCTGAAGAATGAGGCAGTCGTCTTTAGTAAATTGTCCACAAGGTCTCTTGGCATTTCTTTGTCCTGTCCAAGTCCAGTCAGCTTTCTCCTACTTCACCCTAAGCTCCCACCAGCCCCCTCATCCACCCAACGCTCTTGCTTCCTTTTTAAGAAAATCATGGGCAGTTGGGAGAACCTCCCTCACTACTCTTTCCTTTTTCTCCTTTCCATTGAACCTGTCTTCATTTATGCCCATTTCTTCCCTACCCTGCAGTCTCTCAGAGGGTAAGATGTCTTGGGCTCAGGATGAGACCTAGATCCAGACAGAGGGCTGGAGGACACCTTGAGTCCTGGAAGCAGCTGGTAGCCAAAGGGCAGGCTCCACTCATTCCAGCTGCCTCTGGCAGCCTCGGTCTTCTGCACTTCTCCTGCAGAGGAGATGAGGGGCCCATTCCAGGCAGGGGCCGCCATGGACCATCTCTTTTCCCTAAATCTTTCCTCCACATTCCCTTGCCGCTAAGGCTCATGGAATAAAATGAAATCAGGCTCACCTTCAAGGTCACTTGAGTCAGATTTTAGCATCTTTTCTCAACCCAATACATGCACACACCACTGAACAATAACAACAACAAAATCAATGGGGGTGAGGAGAGGAGAGTTCATTCTGTTGTTAGATTGAAAAAATTAAAGTATAATTCAAATTAAATGAACACTTTATGGAAATGGCATTTCATTGCCATATCAGGTTAGCGTCATTGCATGGGATGGCAGGAAGGACAAGAAGCAAGCAATTTGGAATGAAACCTGATTTGTGTCCTGCCTGTACTATTTAGTAAACTATGGTAAATCACTTAACCTTTGGTCCTTAGTGGTATAGTCTGAAAACTAGGAAAAAGTTCTAATTTTTTGAGGATTAGATGATATTCTCTAAGTGAAAGTTTCTGCTAAGATCATAGAATAACATTAAGTAACATTTATTGAGTGCCTATCTGCCAGAAATGTTTCTAAATGCTTTATCTTTATTAACTTATTTAATCCTCACAACAGCCCTGTAGATGTTATTCCTATTTTATAGATGTGCAAACTGAGGCATGAAAGGTGGAAGCACGTACCGCCAGTGGAGACCCAAGACTGTGGACGGAGACAGGACTGTAACTGCCTCTCTCGGTAAAGACTACACTCCTCGTGTGCGCTTCAGTTAGTCAGACTTCTTTTCCTGCATTGAAATGAGGGAAGGGATAAAAGTAACATCACTTTAAAACCTTCAGCAAGAGACAGGCACATGAAAACAGAACAGCCTGTCCTGAGATTGAAGACATAAGTTGAGCAAATCATGTTTACCAAAATATTTTGCCGTAAGTAGAGTGTTCGAATGACTGGGGCTGCCGTTGGTCACGCACCCTCTCCATTCCTCCTCTCCAATGCAAAAATGCCCTTTGTGGCAATGTGGCCCATGAAGGGAGCTCCTGCCTGTGCGGGGCAGCCCAAAGCACTTGTGTTTCCTTATCCTTCTGTAGGTTGCCGGTGCCCTCTGCACTCGTGGGCTGCCCCTGGAAGATGCCTTTCTCATCAGCAAATGGTTAGAAGTTCAGACTTACATGAGTCAGCATTTCCAAACATTTATAGCCCTGGATATTTCCATTCATGCTTACTTCACTAGGTATTTGCTGCAAGTGTCTCCATCCAGTAATGACATTTTGATGTGGCCAACAGAGTTGGCTTCAGATTAGTGTTTCCTGTCTTCACATAGTGTTTCCATTGCTCAGTGCTAACTGTGGCAGTGTGGAGGGTTTTAGCATCCAGATGACACCTCAGAGGAAGAATGCCTCTCTCCCCTTCTCACTTCCATTTACCAGCACCTTTGACACTATCCCTCATCTGTTGTAATTCTAATCTAAGTCCTTCTGATTCCAAAGGTTGGGCTTTAATTATTTTATTTATTTCCTCATTTATCCATGAATTCATCCATCCATTCATCCATCATTTATCATCCATCTGTCCAACCATCCATAATCCAGCTATCCATCCATTAGTCCGTCCATTCATCCATCCATTTGTCCATCCATCCATCCCACATCTACCTCTCTCTCCGTCTTCCATCTACTCATTCATCCATCCATTTATCAGTTTGCCATCATCCATACTTCCATCATTCATCATCTGTCATCCATCCATCCATCCATCCATCCATCCATCCATCCATCCATTAAAAGCTACTAAGCACTTATTGTGATGCAATCCAATTTTAAGTGCTGGGAACCAGTAGTGAATCAACACTCAGCTCAAGTCTCCCAGGGGTCATCGTGTCACAGCTACTGTCTTGTAGATTGTACCTGCTCATGTGTTATCTCCATGCTGCCCACACTTCACTTACCATCAGCCCAAATCTGCCACATTCACCTATAACTTGTTCTATTATCTGCTTGATATCTTTCTTTAAATAACCTAACCTAAATTAATTTATTTAAGATAATATAAATAAGTAAATTGGACAAAATAAATGTGTTTTGAAAGAAAGATTTATATCACTGCTAACATTATGCATTTGATATAAATTGTACATTTTCATAAAGAATTCAAATAAGCATCTACCATGTGTACCTGCGCATTATCTGGCAGTGTCCTGGCTGTTGCCAATGGTAACTACACTACACTGAAGAACTGAATTATTTCATGTTTCTCCTATAAAGCCACTCTGAAATTATTATGACTCCCATTTCCAGAGGCAAATTCTCAAAGAGGTGATTCTTCTAAAGAGAAACTCTTGGTAAGAGTTGGAAGACTGGAACTCAGATCTCCTAGTTCCAAGTCCAGCAATCTATGAGTGAAGGCCCATCCAAAGATTATGAAGTTAGTTGTTTCTGTCGCCACCAACATTCTGTATAAATTAAATAGAATGTAATAAAGTATACAGATCTTGGAGTGCATCATGCTTTGTGAGGGTAAGTATGGTTTTGTAAAGCTTGATCATACTATCCAATGCGTACCTTACTGTGCGGGTTATGGTTTAACATGATTGAAAATGACTGCTCTGCTTGGCCATTCTGTTTGAAAACTGGCCTGCCTTGCTGGTCCTGGCAAGGACATGGCATTGCAAAACTCCAGGGATTGTCCTTCATATCATCATCAAATTGGTCCCACGGCCTGCTTTTATGAAGAAAATTTTATTGGAACAGTCATACCCGTTCATTTATGTATTGTCTGTGGCTGCTTTCATGCTACAAACTGGGTTGCCAGGTTTAGCAAATAAAAATACATGGTGTCCTGCATTTTATCTGACCACCCTAACTATAATGGCACAGTTCAGTTGTGACAGAAACCATATGGCTCTCGAGGGGCCAAAAACACTTATTATTTGAGCTTTTGCAGGAAAAGGACCTATCTCTGACCTGTACGATGGTGCCCTTTGGAATTATGCAGTGCCCAGACTGTGAGGCTGTAGCTGGTGGCACTGTGGTCAGACGGGGGCCTCTTGGAAGTTGCACTTCCTTTCAACTTCTTGTTCTTCCATTGCATTTCAGTGTTTGCTTCTCGTCATGGCTCTGAACCAAGAGCGTGTAAACAGAGAGAGCTGAGTTTTCCCTCCTAGGAGCTTTCCTGCTAATCTCTCCCAGTGCAGCCCTTTATCCATGCTCCCGACTGCCCCCATCACCACCACTACGCTTCCCAAGCCTGTGTTCCCCTAGGATATGTGAACAGAGGCCTTTGGACCCTTTCTGCAATAAACCCTGAGTGACACCCTTAAACAGGGGAATGGGGCTTGACAACAACGTGAAAAGCTGTGAAATTCTCCCAGTGCGAGGGGCCCAGCCCAGTTTTGGACAATGAATCATGGTCTAGGCCAAGATGTTCTCATTACAATTTCTGTTGACCTCCTTGGAGGAGTGAGAGTGTTGCCTGAAAAACAGGCAGCTTCTCAGCCTCCTCCTCTATCATGGCCCTGCCTCACTCCACGGTGGTCTTACTGTGCACATCCCCTTTTTCTCCCCCTGCATCTTCTTCCTGAGCCATTGCCTTACCCAACTGCAGGGACAGGGGCCTGGTCTGCCTACCCATGTACAAGAACTGGAATGACGGCAGTGATAGCTCAGCTCCTTGCCATTTTAATTTCCTTATTATTTCTTTTGCTATATATTTTTGAGTTTAGAACATGCCTGGAATAATGCATTTGACTCGGGAGCCCCATGTCAAGGTGAACACCACAGCTGGAGTGGTCCAGAAGGAAGTCAGAGTGGGCCAAGTGCCTGGATATTGTTTTGGGTTTTTTCGGGTTTTTTTTTTTTTTTTGAGGCATGTTTGAGTGAATTGGGGTTTATAGAACATTCCTGTTGGATGTAATTTCTATTTATCACCATATATAGGTCCTTCATATTATACTTGAGACAAGGATATGTAAAAAAAAAAAAAGACCACTAGCCCTGGCTGGGTGGCTCAGTTGGTTGAAGTGTCATCCTATACACTAAAAGATGGCAGGTTCGATCCCTGGTCAGGGCACAAACTTAGGTTGAGGGCTCACTACCCAGGCAGGGAGAGTACGGAAGGCAAACAGTGTTTCTCACATCAATGTTTTTCTCTGTCTCTCTCTCTCCTTTCCTCTCTCTCTCTAAAATCAATAATCATATCCTCAGGTAAGGATTATAAAACAAACAAAAAAATTTTTAAAGACTGTTCAAAATCTTTATGAAAAAAGTGGCTCCATGATTCACTGCGAGTCTGGAGTGATGGTCAGTAGTCTTCCGTGGCGCCGTGGGATGAAACTGATAAGCTCTCTTTGTTTTCCTTTTCTAGCTTTATCATTGTCATCTTTGACATCATTGTCATCCCCCACTCAATGTGTTCTTGGTAACTGACATTTGCAGAGTGCTCACTGTGGGCCAGCGACTGGGGTCAGCGCCTCACAAACATCACCTTATTTAAACCTCACAACACCCTTACAAAGTGGAGACAGCGGCTTTGAAAAGTTGAGTCACATAGCTAGTAATATAGCTTAGCCCTGGACTACAAGCCTGTTTGATGTTTTGTCATTTTTTGTCTGCCATTGGTTCTCTCTGGCATAGACTATATCTGGCACATGGTATGTGCTCAGTAAATATTTGTAGAGCAAATGCTTGTATGACACCAAAGTTGGTGCTCTTGGCGACTTTGCAGGTGGATCTGAAACTTGACCCATCATTAGAATTGTTTCTAGAGCTTTTCAGAATGCAAATGCTTTGGCCCCCATGGAGATTCTGAGGTGAGGCCGAGGAATCTGATTTTTCATATACTTTCCACCAGATTCTGATGCAGCCAGCTCAGCCCCAGGCTGCAGACAAATTTGGCGTCCACTGCTGCCACACTATACCACCTCATGGAAAAAAAATCAGTTTTTTAATACTTCTGCAGAACAAATAAAACCACAATTTATGTTTCACAATTTGTGTGGTTGAACTGGTGTCCTTCTGACAGACCTTTCACATTTCAGAATGCTACAAGTTGCTTTCTTTTCCGAAATATCAGAACATAACATTGGATCTTGGGAGGCAACTGGCCCTTCCCAATGTTGCACCCAAAAGTCACACAGCTATTTCTTCTTCTTAGTCCAATTATCTTTCCACTAAAAAAAAATCAGCCTCCCTTCTTCATTCTATGGGAGAGAGACCACAGGGGTTGATTCAAGTACCTTTGAATATCAAGAATAGTTACCCCTGAAATAAACCTAAGATTGAAGCCATCTTAAGTCTTGTTTTGCCAGGAGAGTTCTAGTTTACCTGTATTGTCCTGGTGTAATTATTAATAGTGTCCCTGTTTAGTCTTAAACATGAATCTGGGTATGGGCAATAAATAATGCAACCATTCTACCTAAGACAAGAAAGAAAAAACACTACAGGAAGATAAGTTTCTGTTCATTACAAGAAAGGAATCTCCATGCAACATTAAAAAAAATTTATCTCCCCTACAACAAGTGATCAGGCTGCCAAGCTTGTAAGTGAGTTTCCTGTTATTGGAGGTGTTAAAAAAGAAGGGACATGTCTATTTGTTGAAGATGATGGAAAGGAAGTCAAGCCTCAGTGGGTGACCTTGGAAATCCCTTCTGACTAATGTTCCGAATTCCCAGGGGACAGCAGAATCTGTGGTGCCTGAGCTGTGGTCGGAGCATGTGTCATGCCCACACCCACACCCACACCCACACCCACATGGAAAGAAGTCAGGAACAGCAGGGCCTGCCCTCCTCACTCTTGAGTGGAGGGCCATCCCAAGCTCAGCAAGCACAAGATGTTTTCCCAGTGCTGCAGAATTGGAGAAGGCTCAAGGTATTTTGGATTTGGGTCTTAACATCACACCCAGTGTCCTCTGCTGAGCAGGCTGGGCAAATCCTCCGGGTGTGAGTGCACAAGGATGGCCTTCCTTTCCTGGGAACCAGAGCCACATCTGCTCCCATCCATCCGTGTGAAAAGTGAGTGTAGTTTAGGCCATCCTCTGCTCTCCACCCCTTCCACCCCCAGGTCACTGGGCAAATGTCCATTTGACCCTTGGTGGAGTTTGACCCCTGCTCACACTGAGTATCTCAGAGCTGTGCGAAGTGTCAGGGAGTTTCCCAACATTCTTCAAGGGCGTTATCACTTTGGGCCCTGCCCTACTTCCTATTCTCTTATACAGTTAGGAACTAAGGCACGGGCCTCTGTGAACTTCCCCAAGATCGCACAGTGCATGAGCAGAGGGCCAGGCATCCAAACTCAAGATACCCCAGGAGAAAGCTGACTGCGGTATCACACATCTTTCCAAGGGGATCCAGCGGGCAGAAGCAAACTGTGCAAATCCCGAGGCTGGAACACTTTTTTCTTGTTCTTATGGAAAGTTGCAGTTTATCCTGTTATAATTAGATTAGGAGGACAAGGAAGAAGCCAGTGGTAGCAAGAAGAAGCAAGAGTCCTCTAGGGTCTGGTGTTTGATGAGATAGGTATTCAGTCACTGTGCATTTCCATTGTTTTCTCATAGCAGAACATACCTCAGAGATTAAGAACACGCGTGCCTGATGCCAGGTTACCCTATGTCCCATAAATGCGCTGCTTGAAGGGCTTTTGTTGCCACAGTAGCTGGCTGTGCCCCCAGACAAGTGGGGCGCTGGTCTGTCCCTGCAGATCTCTATCTCGGCCTTCACTGAAAGGAGGGCACTGCCATGTGTTCTCAGCCCGAGTCTCTCGTCCAAGGATCTTGGTTCGGTTGACAACATCCTGCTCAATACAACTTTGTCCTTACAGCTGTTGTTATGGAGATATGATGATTGATTTTGGCCAAGGAACCTGGTGGATAGCATTGAAAGGACAAGTAGCCAATTTGTTTGTGACATCAGGATGTTTTGTAAGTTCTCCCCCTGCTGGAAATGAAGGAGCTGAATCCAGCTGCTTAGTGGAGACACACTCTCCCTACAGTCACCTTAACTCCACATCAGCACTCCAGCCACACGCATTTCCAGCCCCTGGCCGTTAAGGGGTGGGAACCCCACTTCCTGTGGTGGGATTTTGTGGCTGGGGGCTCAGGGGTGGGCTTCCTGGGCTCTCCCTCCTCAGACCCCTTCTTAGGCCCGTTCCCCTCTTCCGGCTGAAACACTTTTTGCTCTTGCAGAATTGAAGCTTCTGGTGCACTTGGCTGCACCAAGTTGGGAAAGAATGTAAAACAGTGTCAGGGAGCAGGTTCAGTTTTTGAATGGCAGTCAAAAGGATGATCTGATTATGTCTGTTAATCACATTTGCTATCTGGAGATTACTCTGCTCTTATCACTGGACCAGTAGTATCAGCATCTCCTGGGAACTTATTAAAAATACAAAAATTCTCAGGCTTCTCCCCAGACCTTCTGAATCAGAAATCTGTGCTCTTCTGGTGGTTTAGATACATATTAGGTTTGGGGAACCGCTGCTCTATGGAATAAAGTAGAAGGGCACAATTGTTCTGTACATACAGGGCCTCTAAGACATGACTTCTGGTTGTGTCTACCCTAATCTCCTTGTTGCACGCTGTATTTTCTAGTAATACTAAACTGCTTGTGGTTCTATGCACAGGTCTTGTCATATTTGCCCCTCTGTGCCTTAGCTCACGTGATTCTAGAATGATTACCTTCTTTCTAGAATACTATTCCCAACTTAAAAATTAAAAAAAAAAGAGTCTGGCTAATTCTCAGCCAGTCTTGAAGATTTGGCTATGGTATCTTTTCCTCCTAAGACTGTTTTTGAAACCCCAGATTGCTTCAGTCAGTCAGGGACCACTCCTGGGCTGGGGTCCAGCCAGTTGGGTGTGAGTGAGATGAATATCTGAATATATGTATTTTTAATTTTATCAAGAGGAAGGGAAGAATGGATCTTTGATAGCCAAAAGGCAGCAAATAGCCAGTACTCTCGGTTTACGGATGGCTACACTTCCCTGGTTTCATCCCAAATCTTTATGTACATTTCCGTAGTCACACAGACTCTTCCGTATTGTAAATACTCATTTCTCTACATTTCTCCCCATTAAGGAGTCAGTTCCTTGAGGGTAGAGCCCAGGCTTTATTCATTTTTAGGTCCTTAGCCCCTAACACAGGCACTTGCACTTGGTAAATGCACCTCAAATGCATCGATAATCGTAATTGAGTGAAGAATGCTTCCTTCTCGCTTAATGGAAAAGTCTATTTCCATAGCAGCAGAAATAGAATCCCTGCTAGAGACCAGAAGTCAATCTGTCTCTATAAATTCCAATTCCGATGCCCAGGATTTCCACCCAACAGATGCTTTTTGCATTGTGAAACACCCAGGCATGTGGGCTGCCTGAATTCACGTGTTTGCTCCATCCTTCATCACTCCATTTCCTGGGAAGAAGCGAGAGCCTTGGGGGCTGTGTGCTCGCTGCACATGTTTTCCGTTTCATGTTTCAGCCAATAAATGAGAGGGCTCTCTCACAGGCCACTTAACATGTATCACAGACGTTTCCTTAGACAAATGGTCTCTTCTTCTTCCTCTGGGAACCCAAAGCCTGAATGATCTGCAGACCCAATAGGGATGTAGAGATGGGCTTAGAACACCCAGTGACTGGGGATAGAGCATCTTTTATTGAACTGTGTGACCTGAAGGTGAGCAGTCTGACCTCACATATATCACACTCTCACAGCCCAGGTGGGTGGGTAAGACTGGACATCTGGAGCGGCTAACATCTGGATGGCCATACCCACGGAATGACCCTAGTATCAGCTGGGGCTGGGGCTTCGGCTCACTTCTTTTCTTTTTACCCCTTTCATTTTGCTTCTAAAATTTTAGCTGTCTCTGAAAATGAACCAGGGGCAATAGAAGGGAGAGTTGTCTCTGAGTCCCATTTCATCTTCCAGACTCATCATTACCAGCCAAAGTAATATGAAATTAAAACTTGGGCTTGGCTGTCCGCTGCAACAAGCAGAAATCTAAGACCATAATACATAAAACACAGCCTCTTACAGAAATAAAAATCTGTGCAAAGCCACAGAGCTCAGAAGTAGCATTTGGTTCTTCTGCGAAACTACCACTTTCCCCCCGCTGCCAGACCAAACCCTAGAGAGAATTGATTGCATTCTTGCTACTATCCCTCCAAATGGAAAAAGAAGGGAGAGGTAAAATAAGAAAAGCGAGACTGATATTCTAAAAATGGAAATGAAAAAGTTTGAAAATTTGGGTGGGGGGTTAGAGGGCAGAACTCAGAGAGAGAACACTATCAGAATGGTGTGGCACCTGGCTCGCCTGGCAATATGACTTATCTCAAGAGACGCTTCCTTCCAGACCTCAAAACTGGCCCCATTTTGTTCCAGAAATTCTTTACTTCATTCTAAAATAGAACTTGTAAAGAGAAGTTGGAAGTAACTTTTATGTGGTTGTTTTCTAAAAATCTCTCCAACAGATAAATCCCAAACACTTCACTCAAAACAACCAATGGTTCAAAAGATATTGGATGTTTATGCAAACCTTCCAAGGCCCCTGTATTTATAAAAGTGAGTCGAGAATATCCAAGAACAGTTTGTGTAGTGGAATTTCAACATTTCCAGTTTTGCTCAACTTGGAAACCAAAGATTACTTTAGAGATGCTAAAGCATCAATACGACTACATCATGTTAAAGCTCACGACTCATCAGCTAAAATCTATTTTGGAGAGAGAGACTGGGTGTCTAGTGTTTATAAAACTTGAGGTGAAGCTAGGCTCCAGCAATGGTTCAATGGTTATTGCACATATTGATCAACCAGATCATATATTAAGGATTTGATGAAATAGCATGTAAGTCACTTAGCACAGCATGTAGCAAATAACAGGAATTCCACATCTACTATTTTTTTAGTATTTTTTTTAATTTTAATTGTTGTTCAAGTACAGTTTTCTGCTTTTTACTCCCATCCCAGCTCACTGCCCCAGCCCTCCCCACCTCCCTCCCATTTCCACCCCACCCCCAGTTTTTGTCCACGTGTCCTTTATACTTGTTCCTACAAACTCTTCCCCTTTTCCCCTGAAATTCCCTCACCTCTCCTCTCTGGTCACTGTCAGCCTGTTCTCTATTTCAGTGTCTTTGGTTATATTTTGCTTGTTTGTTTGTTTTGTTGTTTAGGTTCCTGTTAAAGGTGAGATCATATGGTATTCGTCTCTCACTGCCTGGCTTATTTCGCTTAGCATAATACTAGTGCACTGTTCATGGGATTGCAGACTGGTGCAAGCACTATGGAAAACAGTATGGAATTTTCTCAGAAAACTAAAAATGGATCTGCTTTTTGACCCAGTAATTCCACTGCTAGGATTATATCCTAAGGTCCCTGAAACATCAATCCAAAAGAACCTATGCACCCCAATGTTCATAGCAGCACAATTTGCAATAGCCAAGTGCTGGAAGCAACCTAGGTGCCCATCAGTAAATGAATGGATCAAAAAACTATGGTGCATTTACACAATGGAATTCTATGCAGCAGAAAGAAAGAAGGAGCTCCTACCCTTTGTGACAGCATGGATCAACATCTACTATTTTAATAATACAGTTATTATTCCATTGATTAAAAATACATGTGGTCCCTAGGCATTCTCACTTAACACATCAAGATTAATTTTTCTGTTTTGTAGCATCTTTAGTCTGTGCCTTATTTAATATTTCAGCTGTCCATATGGCTGCCCAAATTATTAATAATGATAACACTAATCACAACTTTTATGATTGTTGTTATAGGTAGGTAGGTAGGCAGATATTATGAGGGATGGAGAGTGGAATCAGGCATGGTCATTTGTAAAATAATTAAAATATGTGAAAAAATTTCTCTTATCTAGTAATAAATGAAGTGCAACTTAAAACACAAAATACTTTTTTGCTTACCAATATTTTGAAATCCGAAACTGTAATTCTTAATGTTCTTAAACACTACTAGGAGGAGTGCAATTTGACATACCTTATTTTTGGAGAGCAATGTGACAATATATAAATGAAGCGCCACAAACATGTTTCTATTTGTTTACCCACTCTTAAGAATTCATCTGGAATTTATCTCTAGGAGGAAACTGAATGTCTTCAAAGATCTCAGTACAAAATGTCAGCTGCCACAGATATCTGTGAGGATCTCGTCAGGAGACAGCACACTCAAACCGTGTCACTGGAGGACAGTTGAATTCAAAAAACAGAACAACAACAACAAAACAGCTGCTTATAAGTGGGGGCAGGACTTTGGGGCCAGCCCCAGGGAGGCACTGTCCCTGCTCCAGGTCAAAAGCACAGGGACTGAGTGGCTTCCAGAACCTGAGAGAGAAGCTGTTTGGAGAGGGCCTCCGCCTGGCCCATGTGTCATAGCGGCCCACCCTCACCTTCCTCCAGCTTCTGGTCTTCTGCGGGCACCTCCCATCTAAGTCCCAGCAAAGCCAGAGGCCAGGGAGCCCTTTGACAAAGTCCATATGGGCCCAGGGTGAACAGTGGCTCTCTAGAGACAAATGAAAAACATCCAGCACACTTTGTTATTTTTAAAAGCAAGAATAAAAATGGAAGGTAATGGAAGTGTCCAACAACACATCGGGAAATGAGTCCATCAAGTGTGATACGTTTTGGAGTGGGAGGTTATGCGGCCATTGAAAACAATGCTTTTGAAGCAACAATAACATAGGAAAATGTTTTCAGTATGAAGTCAACTGAAGAAAAGCAGGTAGGAAATTATATATGACTCCAAGTATGAAGAAAATGCACATGTGATGCTTTGAAAAAAGACTAGAGGGGACATGTCCAAACTTAATTTATGGCTATTTTTGATATGGAGAATTATAAATTTTCTTCTTTTCCTAGTATCTTCATTTTCCAAATTGTACATGAGTACACATCTCTTATAATAAGAAATACATTATTTAACATAACTTCTCTTTTGCCCTGGCCAGTGTGGGTCTGTCAGAATATTGTCTGGTAGCTGAAGGGTTGTGAGTTTGATCCCCAGTCAGGGCACATACCTGGGTTTCAGGCACGTACCATCCCCGGCCTGGATACATGCAGGAGGCAACAGATTGGTGTTTCTTACATCGATGTTCCTCTCTCTCCCTCCTTCTCTCCCTTCCCCTTTCTCTAAAAACAATAAAATAGTCCTCAGATGATGACAAAAAACATATTAAAATAACTTGTCTTTTGCCTGCTGTAGTTTATAATCTAGTCAGAGAGAAAAATCTATTCCTAACTAATTACAGCAAATGCAATGGAAGAATAAAGGAATGACTCATTGATTTCACAGGCAGACAGGCCGGGGAAACTTCCTGGACTGGTGGCATTTAACCCGGGCCTTGAGAGCTGAGAAATGATGGAGAAGAACGAAGGTGAGAGGACAACGGGAACCGAAGATTTAGAGCTCAGGACGGTGTGACATGTCTGGGGCACAACACAGATGGACGATTCTAGAGTAATACATTGGCAAACACCAGAGGAACTTTTACAACATACAGATTTTTGGGTCCCTCTTTGATCTCCTGAATTGGTATCTCTCCTGGGGAGCTCAAGATAAATATTGTGAAAACGCTTTCCAGTGATTCTAAGGCATGGCCAGCATTTAGAAGCACAGGTAGGGAAAGCATACAAGACAGTGTGGTAGGCCCGTGCATGGTGGCTGCTTAGAAATTGCCAGCTGTGTCCCTCCCCTGAAGGGAAAGGGTCCAGCAGCCGCCTTATAGGACATAACCCTGCCTGGGACTACAGATGACTGACTGGACTGAGTGGGCCTGAACCTCGGGTGCTAAGGTGTTGATGTGGACAACTTCCACCTGCTTTGTGGCCTGGAGGAGCAAAGGCCGAGGAAGCACAGCGACAGAGGAACAAATCCGAAGTAAGGAGAAGAGATGAGATGGGAACTTGAGATGATCTTGTCACCTTCCAATCCCTCGTTCCAGAACTTCCTGAGGACCCACTGGATCCACGGCCCTGAGTTTACTGAGACCTCCTTTCTCCTTGCATTGGAGCCCAGTCTTTGATGTGGGCCTGGCTGGAAGTGGCCTCAGCTACCTGCGGAGATAAGCAGGGCAAGCTCTACCTTCAGACACAGCAACAGCGCACATCGCCAAGTCCCGGCTGGAGCCCAGGGAGCGCAGCTCTGCTACCCCCTCACTAGCTACGGCAGGTGTTCCGAGCTGTTTGTCTCAGGACAACGGGTCTGGTGGAGTTCATGGGTGCTTCAGCACAAACACATGCAAGAAGGAGCTATCCTTGGCCAAGGATGTTGGGGCATCTCTGGGTTGACAGTCACATTGGTTTCTCATTTACACCGTGTTACATGTCAATGATCTCTCAATAAAGCTGGGAAAAGAAACTTTCAGGCTTAAATGATAAATACATCATCCTAAAAATGATTTCTTTACTAAAAAAATTCTCAGAACTTTTATATTCTCTTGTGCATTGTGAATCTCCTACAGGGGTTATAAAATTCAGTGTTCCCCAAATTTATTTAACTTGGGTATCCTTCTGCTGTTTTTTCTCCCCTGAAAACATGTTTTAGAGCTGGTGCTTAGCCCATAAGAACTAACTCATTCATTCATCTATTTCTTTTTTTTAAAAAAGATTTTGTTTATTTATTTTTAGAGAGAAGGGGAGGGAGAAAGAGAGAGAGAGAAACATCAATGTGTGGTTGCCTCTTGCATGCCCCCTACTGGGGACCTGGCCTGCAATCCAGGCACGTGCCCTGACTTGGAATCCAACCAGCGACCCTTTGGTTCGTAGGCCAGCACTCAATACACTGAGCCACGCTAGCCAGGGCTCATTCATCTATTTCTTCATTCAGTTTACATTTATGAAAGGAGCGAAAGTAAGAACTATTTCTCAAAATGGCATGTTATTTTATGAAGTGGATACACTAGCCTTCTGGGAATTGTGTGTGTATATCTGACCCTTGCATGTGTGCATGTGTGCACGTGTGCCCCATATATGTGCATGCACACATATGTGTGCGCATGCATATACACCTGGGGGCAAATAAAGAGCAGGAGAACAAGACGGAAACAGGGATGGGTCCCAGGCTTTGATGCTCACATGCTTGTCTTCCAGATGCCCATTAGTAAAGATATCGTCTCAGTCTCCAAATCGAATGACATGATGTTGGGTGGACTCGGGCAAGTTGCTCTGATTCCTTTTGACTTCCATTAAAAGAAACCTCCAAATCATTTATCCTCCAGTCCATCAAATGAAATACTCTGTACAGCAAGGCATGCTTACGCTCCAATCTATTTTAATTTGTGAAAGTAACTGGCTTTTCTCTGTAATCTTTTTCAATGTTTTTTTTCTTAAAAGGCCTTGATCAAAAGAAGTTTCCCATGTGATAATACAGGAAAGTTTCCCAATGATAGTGATGCTTTTGTCAGGGAAAGAAGGCGGAATTAACATTTGCTGAGCATTCCTTCTAAGCCACTAGGCTGAACTTTACAAATACTTGATCTTACTTGAGTCTTCCAGCAGCCTTGTGAGGCAGGCAATCCATTTTTTCCTTGTTACAGATAAGAAAGTTCTGTGAAGGTGAGCACGCCAGGTCTTCATCACGTGGCACCTGACCTTCAGGTGGCCTCTGTAACACATTCACTGAATGAATGGACACGTGAATGAGGAAACGGAGCTTGTCAGTGTCTAGAACCACATTTGAACCCAGGTCTGTGTGATTCCACAGCCTGCCTGCTTTCTTCCTCCTCCTTTCAGAACTGAACACAATGCTTTTAGGTGCATTGTTTGGTTTAATTCTGCAAACCTGTGAGGTGGGGAGGCCACACCATACCATTCTCCTTTCCTAAATGCTGACGCTGAGGCTCGGAAATCAAGAATAGGGTCCAGAGTTACTCAGATTCAGTTCCCCATCCCAGGTCTCTGGCCCCCACCCCAAGTCCCCACCCCCACCACCCCAGCTCTGTCAGAGACATGCCGGGAGCAGCCGGCGATTTTCCTGGAAGCGAGTGGTGTCCAAGCTGATGTCCGTGAGGCAGCACCTCTCCACCTTCTCCCTAGATTCTAGCTGAGGTCCCCACATGGACCAGAACGCACGCATTTCTTCAGAGCCTTCTGTCCTCATTTGTTGCCTGGCTAGGGGGTCTCAGGTCTTCCTTGCCTGGGAAGGAGTGGGCCAGGCCCAGGCTGGAAGTTCTCAACCCACCGGCAGCTCTCGGGGGCAGAAATATGTTATTTTTTTCCCTTTGCCCTTCTCTGTTTTCCTTTTTCACTTTGGTCCAAGCTCATAATGTGTCTCTCAGCTTCTCTCTTTTTGTGCCACCATTATGGAGCAAAAAATGGAAAATGTCCTCAGGAAACCTCAGGGGCCATTGGTTTCCAGTCGAAAGGCCGAGGACTGGTCTGGCTCAGCTTTCTCCCCTCTGCCGCATGGAAAAGTTGTCGAGGGACCTCGGGAAGACAGGTTCTGGCAACTACTTGTTTCTTGGCTTCGTCTACCAACACATCTCCATCACGTTGATCAGAAGCTTTTGTTCACAAAGAATCCTTCTCTTTACTATAGGGTTTATTCGGTGAGATCCCTGGAGCCTGAAACAGAGAGCTCCCTCTGCCATATGGAATGAGAGGTTGTCCCTTTGGTACTGAGAGCTGTTTGCCACCTTCACTGTCCACACCAGCCCCACCCCACTGTTCTTACAAGCCAAACCCAGACACTGGTTTTCCAAGGACCTGCTGCCAACCCCAAATGACCAGTGTTTATTTTTAAGCCCTTTCCTTAGTGTACAGGGAGTGTATGTGTCTTTGGGGAAATGTAAATGAGTGGGATGAAGAGGTAATAAATGCCATCACCTCGGGTTCTGTGGGTGCTCCCAGTGTCGCTGGTGCCAAAGTGGGTGCTTTGCCAAATGCAATCCCTGCTAATTTCCACACTATCCAGAGAGGACTCCCCCGTTGCCTTCAATTCCTAGGGGAGGAAATAGAGGCTTAGAGATGGTGAACGTTGGCCAGAGTGGCAAGATGGGGACCGGAAACTAGGTGTTCTCACTCCAAATTCAGTTGCCACCAGATTATTCTGTTACTTCTTTCTTTTTTCAAGGAGGCTATTTAACAGTATACATTCTTCCTGGCCTACAAAATGTAGTCAGCTACACATTTTATTTATTAAAATTGTATTGCAACCCATATATTTCTTCATTAAAAATATCAAACTCTACATAATAGTGATAGCTAACATCACTATTTAAATAATGAATATTATTTATTTATGAATTATATTTATGAATGAATTGTATTTTTTAATACTGAATATTTAACAAGTATTTATTATATAGTGGTCACGGCTACTAGTGCCTTATGCGTATTGGCTATACACATAATATAATTCTCACTGTCCTGTTATTCCCCATATAACGAATTTAAAACATGTAGGCACAGAGAGGTTAAGTAACTTTTCCTGGGTCTCACAGCCAGTGTAGATCTTGGCTCTGAACTAAGGCAGCCGGCCTCCAGAGTCCGCACTCTTAACCACGTACACATTATGTTTTGTTATAGACAAGAATAAGCAAACCACATATATTTGATCTACTACTCAAAACCAGCTAATACATGAACCTTTATAAATACATCACTTACAATATTACTATATCATTCAAAACAATACGTGGAATCAGCTAAGTGTCTAGCACTTCTTAGGTAGCTGATACATGTTATTTCCCCCTTGCCCTCCTCTATGGGGGAGGGGGGGAGATCATCCTTTCATCTGTTTCTTCCCAGAGCATTCAGTGACCACTGCTGATGAGTGGACCCTGTGCTCATGAAGTGCTGGGCCTGCAAACTGACCAGGCAAAGTCACTGCCTTGCAGAAGCTCCCAGTTAGAGCAAGAGGCACGCATGTTAACACAGCAGGGCTTTCTGTGGGCACCTTGGGGACACAGGGAAAGAGTAATATGAACACGGCTCATGAATTAAAGGGCACTATATGGAGCAGTCTTGAAGGTTGATCAGAAATCGATGGTGTGAAGAATCTGGACTTCAGCAAGAAGTGGTTTGAAATTCAGGTGATAATAATAGTGAATGGTCTGTAGGACACACTATGTTCCAGGCACTGCTCTAAATGATATATATCTAGATCTATCTATTAATGTGTTAAGCACAGAGAGGTTAAGCAACTTATACAAAGTAACAAAGTAAGTGGCAGGGATGGGATTTGAACCCAGTACTGTCTGACACCAGAGTCGGTGCTATTTCATCATCTCCAAAGAGGTAGAAAAGTTGGGGAACATGTATCATTTGCAGCAAAGCAGATCCAGGCAATTCTAGTCCATGCTTGTTAGCATTCAAAAACAGCCCAATCTACAGTTGGAATCCTCCCCTCTTTGTGAATGAGCAGGAGAAGAGGAGCAGAAGGAGCTGGAAGCTCACAGCTCTCTGCAAACAGCAAGCGCTCCACTTTGAGGAGGTTAGGCCTCTTCGAGGAAAATCACTAGAAGAAGAAAACGCGGCAGAAACTGTCACTGGGCTGATGAGCCCTTTGCAATCCGGATTCCTTGGAAAACTTCCACATGACGTTAGGCCTCGGCAATCTCAGCAGCGCCTGCACTTGAGATCCTTAAAGTGATCTCAATAAATCACCCATAATTCATGCAGGGCTGTGTTGAATGGTTCGTATTAAGCTGGATGTCTAAGGCTGTGAGTCTAAAGAGGTTCGAGTAAATTGGAGATATATCAAAAATGCTGGAGGAAGGGCAAACATAAATGTTTGGCTCTGTTTTTCTCCATGGACGAGAGGTTTGCTGTTCTTGCCTTTGCAGCTTAAGGCTTTGTTTTCTAAAGAGAAGGACCTGGGAGAGCCATGAAGCTCTGTGCCCACCGGTGCCACTGCTGGGAGTCTCCAGTCTCCCGACTGTCATTCATTTTCCTCGTAAACACCATAGAGGCCCGAGGAGCAAACTTGTGAGCAAGTGCCGTCTCCACTGGGTCTGGGCTCCCAGTTACCCCACACTCACGTGCTGGCCCACACTAGCCTTTAAGCATTTGTTAGCATCTCAGCTGACTTCTTCCTGCCTACTTGGACAGGGGCCACCTCTTTCTCCCATGTGTCACCAAGGGTGAGGTGCATCCTGCCTGTTTTTGGAGAGGTTTGCTCTCTCTGGAATGTGGTTTACTAAGTAGCTGGGCAACCTTAGCTCTCTGATAGCCTCAGAAAAGGCAATGATTTTTTATGAATTGTTCAATGTTTTCTTCCTTATTATAGGGGGATCAGCATTCTCTTGGGGTTTTCAACATTCTAAGCAGAAGCGAAATTCCTTAACTAATATCTATCCTAACAGTAATTACTGTCATACAATGTTTCAAGAGCCTGGATTTGACGCTTGGCTTTAGAAGTCATTACCTCTGAGACCTGTGACAGGTTGCCTAACCTCTCTGACACCTGGTTTCTTTGAGTCTAAAATGACAGAATCATCTCACAAGTCTCATTCAGTTCTCATAGCCCATTATTTGTAAAGAAGGTCCTGGAGCACTCCATCGGGACTGGAATGTTCTCAGTTCTGCCTCACTTCTAGTCTATTTTATTCTATTCATTTTTTGTCCTCACCCAAGGGTGTGCTTATGGATTTCAGAGATGGGGGAGGGAGAGAACAAGAGAGAAGGAGAGAAACATCAACAGAAGAGAGAAACATTCTCATATGTACCTCGACCAGGGACTGAACCTGCAACCCGAGCATGTGCCCTGATGGAGAATCGAAACTGTGACCTCTCAGTTTATTGGACAATTTTCCAATCAACTAAGCAACACTGGCCAGGGCAGTTCTGCTTTATTTTAATGTTGAGTTTTCAGGATACTTTGTCTTGAATATATAAAACATATTTGTTTGTTGTGTCTGTTTTTCCCCAAGACAAGGGTAGTTGGGTAAGAAGGTCCTCCTTCTGCACATTGTGGACTTTGAGGTGCTGCTAGTTACAGGGTGGGTATAGCCTTTGAAGCGGACAAACCCTAAATACTTCTTGAGCTTACCGAAGTAATTAAGGGACTTATTTTAAACTGATTTTTGTTTTATTTCTAGCATGTAGGGAGTGTTGTATTGGTGCCAGGTAAGGTGAAATCTGTCAATAGGGAGCTTTTCATTTTCTGTTCCTCCTGGGAAGTCCAGGCACTTAAATGGTACCAGCAATGCCAGGGCCTGGGTGTGAATGTTGGAAACGAGCTTCCCAAGCAGATGCCACGGCCAGCCCCACCCCCACCCCCTGTCGGCTCATATGGTTTTTTAAAAGGGTTTCTGTCTTGGGGACAGGCCCAATGCTGGCTCCTCTCTAAAATAAGACAGCTCCTAGGAGCTGGGGCTGTCTACAGAACGTACACAGCCTTTCAGGTGGGAACAGCCTTTCCAAGGGTCCTTGGGAGGCTTTATTTGGAACTGTAGTCGGGACATTCGCAAAAGGGAAAAGTCGTGCAAGAGGGTGTAATGGGACTTGGATTCTTTGCACTAAAAAACGTGTAAGTTGGGGAAGTCATTTTATTTTTCAAAACATAGTCACTGGGCAGCTATTACGTGGCAGAGACTGTGCTAGTTGCTTGGGGCATTGCAGTAAACAGCACAGACAAGGTCTTTGACCCCACAAAGCTTGTAGCCTACATGGGAATAGACTAGATGGATACTTACATAAAATAATATGTTAAATTATATTTGGAGTAAGTACTGGTAATAATAAGTACAAAACATGGTAAATACTTAACCTGAAGGATTAGGAAAGACATCGCTGTGAAGTGACACTGGCACTTAAATTTGAAAATACAGGTGCTGAATGGGTGGTGAGAGGGGAGAGGAGGATATTGCAGGTAGCAGAACCAGCATGTGCAAAGGCCCTGAGGCAGGAAGGAGTTTGGAGAAATTAATCTGTACAGGAAGAAAGACCTATGTTTACTGATATATGGGAGGTCTCTTGATTAAATACATATATTGATTCTAAATAACTCTGCTCCACAGCCTAGCAGGTGGCAAGCCCGGCCCACATATGCAGGACCTCCAGTCGATGTGATAGCGTCTCATTCTTCCGTAAAGACAACTAAGGATCTCAGACCTTTGAGAACGTTCTATAGCATGCAATTCAGAATCACAAGGAAAATACAGGGGAACTTGGAAGACCAATCTAATTTTCAGGGAGCAGAAAGAAATTTTAAAGTGAAGCAACACTACACTAAAACACTCAGAGAAATAAAAGAAATTATTGCATCCATGACAAAAGAGCAAGTTAGTATAAAAATAATATTCAGAGAAAAAGAAAGAAAGAGCTCTTGGTGATGAAAATTATGAGTTATGGCAGTCAAAATAAAAAACTAATCATTAAGGGGGTTGGATATTAAAAGGTGAAAATATCTTCTAGAAAGTATTTTAAAAAGTCAAAGAGATGGAAAATAGAAAAGATGTGAAACTAATTCTATCGATGCTGGAGGTTGGTTCAGTGGTCTCCTAAAGGAGTTCCCCAAAAGAAACAACAGAGGAGCAGAGAGAAAGGAAATAACATAGAAAAAGGTCTCACAGGCATACAAAAGTAATCATAATACTCCTATCAAAAGCTGGAATCTCTTTCTCCGCTCCCTCAGTGTAAGCTGGCTTTGTGACTTGCTCCAGCCAATGGAATGTGGCAGACGTTCTGAGCGAGGCCTCAAGAAACTGCACACTTCCATTCTTTCTCTTGGGACCACCGCTGACTACTGATAACCTATGAACCAGCCCTGCTGCCCTGCTGGAGGATCAGCGATGCTATGGAGCACGGATAGGGGGCCCCAGCCGAGCTCAGCCTGTATCAGTGGAGCCTGGCTAGATCACTAGAGCTGCTCAGCAGAGCCCAGACCAAATTGCTTTCCAAAACTTACTTTTGGGGTGGTATGCATGCAAACAAAAACTGATACAATGAGTTTCTAGATTTAAAAATTCTACCAAGGGCCCATCCCAATGAATGAATTGAAGGCCCACCCAAAAGCACATTGTTAATTTCAGAACATTATAGGATACAGAGAAAATCCTAAAGAAAAACCAGATCACTTCAAAAGGGACAGAAATGAGAATGGCATTGACATTCTTAATAGCAACACAAGATGCTGGACGATAGCAGAGCGGTATCCCTGAAGTACAGAGGGGAAAGTATTTCTAACCTAGATATTTTCTATCTAAACAAGATGTATTAGTTTGTATTGCTGCCATAAAAAAATGATGCAAACTTAGTGGTTTAAAACAGCGTGAATTTACCTCTCACAGTCTGAAGGTCAGCAACATGGCAGTCCCGGCTCACTCAAGTGAGGGGCTTGCAAAGCTGAGTCCACGGGGTTGGCACAACCGTCTTCCTTTCTGTGGGTGCTAGCTTGGGAATCTTGTTCCAGGTGATTGACAGAATTAAGTTCAGTTTTGTTTTAGGACAGAGATCCCTGTTTCTTTGCTGGCTGTTGGCCAGAGGCTGTTCTCAGCTTCTAGAGGCCATCCTCATTCCTAGGCTCACGGTTTCCATCCTTCACCTGCAAAGCCAGCAGGGGTGACATCATGTTCTTCCTGTGCTTTAAATCTCTCTGATACCGCCTCTGTCTCATCCCCCTTCTCAGCCAGAGAGCATGCTCTGCTTTCAGGGGCTTGTATCACATTGTTATACTGGGTCCATCTGAGTAGCCTACGGTGTTTTCCCTATCTCAAGGTTCATCAGTGTAGTCACATCTGCAAATTCTTCTTTATGATATAATGCAACCTGTTCCCAGATCCTGGAGATTATGATGTGGTTAACTTTGGGGGACTATCATTCTGCCTACTAAGCTATGAAACACATGTAAGCCTTGGGACTGGAAATAAGATGATGGTGAAGGGAAGCCCCAATGCGAGAGCTCTGCGGAAAGCTGAGGTATGAACGTACGAACAAACCTCATTGAAGAGGGAGAGGAAAAGGTGCTGAGCAAAGTAACTCCGGAAGTGAATGGGCCTGTAAGACTATGGCAAAGGGGACTGTGCATGGCACTATCCTCTAGCTGATAAAGCTGAGTCCATATATTGGCACGGGTTGATGACACTGAGACCGCTGTACACGTGTACCCTGGAACTGAACAATGGAGCAAGTAGATGACACATGCTAGGAACTAGGTTCTTCACTGTGGGAGATTACAGATGAGCAATGAAAGAAGGCTGGAATGATGCATGTCTTAATGGAGTAGAGTTGGAGACTTCTCTGTGAACTCATGTGCACCATAATACAGATACAGGCGGTTATATAAAGAAATATTTACAGAAATATGTCTGCGCACCAGATAGTACATACACATGAGTCCCCTTGTTCTCTTAGATGAATGGGTCTAGAAGCAATGACATGCTGGTGGAACTGAGCACATCTCATGCCCAGATCTTAGTTTCTAATACTCTTCCCCGATAAAAGGAACCAGGGCTTCTTGGAGAAAAGGCTGACCCTAGGACTGTGGTAGGAAATTACCAAGACAATTCTGAAGCACCCTATAGTGCCAGAAAATAAGGAAGAGCTCATATATAATAAACAAACAAAACCCACAGAATAATAATAAAGATATGTTAAAGGTATACAGGAGCCAACAAAAGTTCAACCACAGTTGTTCTGAGCAACAAAATAATTAAGGTAGTAAAAACAGTATTGAATTTTAGCCCAAAGTATTAAAAAAAATCCATGAGTTCATACTAATAGAAATAAATGATTGAATAACTAAGTAAATAAGAGGAGAAAAGACAAATTTTCTCTGTGAAAGAATTCCAAATAATTTATGTAGATGCTCCATGATCAAGGAGATAGAGCATAACTCCCCAGTCCTTAAGTGTGAGCTGACATAGTGACTTTCTCCAAAAAAGTAGAGCTGAAAGGAAGGAAGGAAATTTGTTACGGGGTGGAGAGATTAAGGAAAAAGGACTCACGGGCATGGGCAACAATGTGGTGATTGCTGGGGGTAGGGAAGTATAAGGAGACTAAATGGTAATGAAAAAATACAATAAAGATTAAAAATTAAAAGTTTAAAAAGAGAAAGGGTAATTTTATAGTAGGGAAACCTGACAAGCATCACCTCAAGCCAGCTGATCAAGGTCAACATCAATGTTAGTAAGTCACATGAATAGCGCATCCTTGATAAGATGCAATGGGAAGGGCGCTTTACCTCTGTGGTCTTCCCCCACCCTGCAGCACCCGTAGCCTCAGTCTAATTGTGAGAAAAACATCAGACAAATCCCAGCTTAGGGGGACATTCTACAAAATATCTGAGCAGTCCTCCTTAAAATTGTTAAAGTAGTCAGAAACGAGGGAAGTCTGGGAAATCACCACAGCCAAGAGGAAGCTAAGGAGACATAAATATAATGTGACACTGGATGGGATTCTGGAGAAGAAAAAACACCTTAGTTAAAAACTAAGGGAACCTGAATGAACTGTGGACTTCAATTAAGAACGTACTAATACTGGTTCATTAGCTGTGAGGAACGTATCATACTGTGGAAGATGTTCATAGTAGAGGTAACTGGGTGTGAGGTATATGGACGCGTTCTGTGATATCTTCACAAAAATTTTGTAAATCTAAAAAAAGTTTTAAAAGATATTTTAAAAAGAATGGATTAGAACATTTTGGGAAGTATTGCAGTAGTAAGAGTAATGATTGTTTCATGAAATTTTTGCTTTGCTTAACTATAAATATATACATAGGCTACACTAGGTCTAGAGGTAAAATGCACTTCATACTGAAGATTGTTTATGCCAGGTATGAAAAACACTGGATTAGAGAACTGCTATTAGCTCTAATATTTCTTAAAATTATTCATTTCAAGTTGTTTAATGAGAGGTTTCATTCATTCAGTCAACCAGAGTTCAGTGATGAATCACCTTGTCCAAAGCACTGTGCTTCGTACTGTGGGGCACGGCCCAGGTGAACCAGACACAGAGTTTCACCTGTTAGAGACACAAGTGGAAAAGCAAATATGGCGTCATGAAAAAGGCTGTGAAATGAATGCTAACAAGGGGTTAATAAAATGGCCATGAAACACAGAGGACAAAGGAGCCAAGGGTTGACTCAGAGAGTCAGGAAAAGCTGAATGGGAGTTGGCATTTCAGTTAGGCTTGAAAAAAATATCTGCGACTCACTAATACTTTCTCAGTACTTCCTACATTGCCAGAGTTTCTGCAAGAGTATTTCAGGGATCCTGTTATTTTATCCTCACGCACTGAGCTGGCTACATGCTAGTTTTATCCCCACTCTAAAGAACAGCAGACAGAAGCTCAGAGCGGTGGGCAAACTGCCCCAGGATGCACAGCTCTGAAGCGGTGAGGTCAGACCTGTGCCTTATCCTGTGCCTTAGAATTAATTACCCCACCGACACCACCTCCCAGCCATTCCCTCCTGTTTGTTCTCCCCTACTCAATTTTCCTCTAGCTGCGAAGCGTGATTTAGGGGTTCCAGTCCCTAGAAATAGTGTCATTTTTGTTGCCTTCCTACCACCGCACCTTCTCCTTCTCCCTTCTTAAAACACTCCTACACAGTCTTCACAGTCAGCACAACTGCTACCTCCCTTGCGTACGCATTCGTCACTCACCCCTCTCCAGCAGAATCCACTGCTCCTCCCTTGCTTGTATTAAAGCTTTTGTTGAAAAACGTATCTCCCCCCACTGCCGCCCCAGCCACCACACTCAAATTGGGGCCAGTCATCTCTCTCCTCACGTCTCTGCTTCCCAGCAGAGTGTCTGGTACTGTACAGCTGCCTGATAAATGAGATGGGAAGGAGAAAAGAACTGCGGGATTTCATGGACAAGTACGGAGAATCCCCAGCTGAGAAGACCAACACAAGTACAAGTGGAGAAGTACCTCTGCTTGATACTGCAGTGGAATAGTCTGGCCGTGATGCTATATAAGGTGTTCAGATGCATGTAGCACAGGAGAGACAGCAGCCTGGGACTTTATTCTGTTAAAAAATAAATAAATAAATGAGTGCACCATGGTAGGGTCTTGAGGTTGAAGGACAAGATTTGAATTGAGTAAAACATTTTATTTTTATCTTCTCACCTTTGAAGAGGCTGGAGACAAGAGGAGACACGAAAACTATTTATTATGTACCTATTATATTTCCAGCACTCCCCTAAAGCCTTTCCATAAACCTTCTCATTAATTCTCACGATCACCCAATGCACCAGATAGTTTTCCTTGTTTTATGATTGAGAAGATGAAGCTTAGACGGGTTAAGTACCTGATCCCACATCACACAGTTGAGAAGTGGCAGATCCAGGATTTGAAATAGGTTTGTCTGGCTCCAAAGCTCAGATTTTCCTACCACACCATCCTGTCTCTTTAAAAAGCTCATCAGAGCCCCTCCTCTTCCTCTTGCCCACTTTCCTTCTTCCTTGATCCACTTCTCTTTGCCTTTTCATTCCTGTTTCCCTGGACCTAAGGGGCAACTTCCCCTGGGAGAGGGTTTAATTTCCCTCCTGCCATGGAGGACAAAGATGCTGAGTCTGGGACACACCAGTGAGAGACAGGGCTGTGAGCACAGTTGATGGGAATGCTGCCGATGTCCCTGGTTCCTGGGGCTCTTTCAGCTATTTTGAAGGAGACCTTCCCTCCAGCTCATGAATAACATAAGGTTACCTATTTTAATGCGTTTGGGTGTCTGCTGGTTTGAACTCTCCTTTTGGAGGTACTTTGTTGTTGCTTTCGAAAACACATTTCTTCCAAGTCTTTCAGGCTAACGAACCAAGGACACTGAAGGAGTTATGAACTGGAAAAAAAAAAGCCAGCCCTTCCTTTCTTTAAAATGCCATTATGATTCTGACTTTCCAATTCGAGCCTCTCCAAAGTTTTCAAGCAATATACGCCTTCTGTGTGCTTGTGATTAAAATATGATGTACCTTAAAAACCATTCCAGCCTCTTGTGATGCGGTCATAAAAATTATTTCAGCATTAAATACCTCATTCCCATCATGTCAGCTTTGAGACCGCGGCTAGATGAATCATGGGAGAAATGAAACGCTTAGCAAAATGTTTTTCTTTCTGATTGCAGGGCTGAGGTTTATTCGATTAAAGGATAAAGGTAAATTGATTAGATATGTGGATGTTGCGAGTTTGTTTTTAATGCTCCGGAGCAAACTTGGAAATGCCAAAGCTGATTGGATTTTCCTCTCGGTGGCTCCCCGTGCAGGAGAGGAGCTGAGGAGCAAGGTCTGACCACCTAGCCCTGTGCTTGCACGACTGGCCGGGTTTCGCTGTTAGTTCTCCTGACGCTGCACCGACCTGGAGAGATCATACCAGCATCAAAACAGCCTCAGAAAAGCCCCTGGGCGATTTCATGACAAGCTGACTTTGAAGTTTCAGGGAGTTAATAAAAAAAACACCACCACCAAAAACCCCCCATAGCTTTGCAGACTCGATCTGCATCATCCATTTCCATTAACATTTCTCCTTTCAACTTGGGGTCCCTGTGGCCTGTCTGTCGCTCTTCCCTGCCTCTGTCACCCTTGCTGTCCCATTTCCCAGGGAGCTGAGGTTTCAGGAAATGAGAAGAAGCTGAAGGGTGCACAGGCAGGACAGGGACCGTTGGTTTTAACTTCAGCTGTGTTCTCAGTCCTAACCCCAGCGTGCTTCCAGAAGCTTCTGTGTCTGGGGGCATGGCCAGTTGCCTCCCTGGTTTGCAATCCCCAACGTTTATTAAACTTTGTTAGTGTGAGCTATCACTAATCATAACCATAGTAATAAATAATGAAGTTGGTTAAGTGTATTCTTTGTGCCCAAAGCGCACTGAAACCTCCCATTCCTCACCTCCCGTCATCCTCACAACAACCCTACGAAGTACACGTTTGTGTTGCACTTACAGATACAGGCTGACTGAGCTGCAGCCCGGGTAAGTAACTGGTCTGAGAAGTAGAACTCAGATTTGACCTTTGCATTGAGACTCTGGGTCCTGGGTACGTAACCACTGCATTAAACTGCTTCCCACAAATTGGAAATGTAAGATTCAATAGTTTGTTGTTAAAGTTCAGATGCTACAAACGTGTAATGTGGAAAGTTAAATTTTTATCACCCACCCTGCCCCCACCAGTCTCTACCTTCCAGGACATTCCAGCCTGGATGAACTTGTCCAACTCTGGCTCCTTCCAACCTCTACTGAACAGTGGTCCTGTAAAGGGTCGCAGATTCTGTACAGAGCCAAGCTACCGGGGGCAGGTGGTGTCTGGGAAGGGATACCCCCAGGGGGTCTAGCTGACCCATGCCCAGGGACAGCGAGGCCGGAGTGTGTGAGTGTGTGTGCGGTGTGCGGAGCGTTCCTTTCACAAACCAAGCCTGGGAGATCCCGAGCGGTCACCCCAGGCCGTGCTTCTAGAGGATGACAGTCTCCACAAGCCCCCCCTCTGGCATTCAGCGTAGGCTGACCCAGTAGCCCGCTGACCTCTGAGGTGGGAGCCGCAGGGAGGACCTTAGGAAAACAAACTTAATCCTACCTCCTTTAGTAGGCTATCCCAAATTTCCTGCTACACACATACACACACACACACAACACATGAGAATTTATTTCTCTTTCCCTGCTCTTCTCTGCCCTAGGAGGTGATGGAGAAGTAAACAATGATTCACTCATTCATTCATTCATTCATTCAGTAAACATGCAGCCAGTTGTTTGGGCTTCAGAGGTAAATAAGTGGTAAACAGCATGGGCCTTGGGGTCAGTTCCCTGTGTTTGCCTCTGGTTCTGCCACTTCTTAATTGTGTCAACTCAGTCAGTTTTTAGTCTCTGGGATGCCATTTGCTCATCTATAAAATGAGATTGATGGTATTTACACCCCAAGGAAGTGTATGTCCCAAGGCTTGGGATTACTGTGTGCAGAGCCTGCAGTGCGTGGTTTGTAGCAGGTGGTGAGCAAGTATCCGGGTTCAAGTGTAGGAGGGGGAATAATTCAGCCTGGAGGGGTGTGTATGTGGGGCGGGGGAGGGGGCACTAGGCATGGCCAACTTCTGAATCCACAAGATAGAGACTTTCTCCTACTTCCCCTCACCCATGTACCTGGCCGAGCGCCCCGCCATGGAAGGCACCTCTGGATCATTGGCTGACCATGCTTGTGAATAAAACCAGGTAGTGCAAGGGTCTGGACTAGCCATGTATTCTGGGAAGTGAAGACTTGGGAGACCTAGAAAATACTGCTCGACATCCTGAATGTATCTACTAATCAAGTTGATAAACACAAGCAGAGGAGGTTCCCTGTAGGTATTAACAACAAGATGCAAGGAGGGTGGACTTTCTTTGGCAAATAGTTTACAAACAAAAGAAGGGATGGATGGACATGCTGGGGCCCAGTGGGGAGAGATGCCACCATTGTGACTGAAGAGGCCAAACCATCTACGGAAATAGCAATACTTCTTGCAAATCAACCTCTGAAAATGCGTCAGTAAACACGAGGCTGCTTGAAAAGCCAGAGACATGCTGGAAGCTGCTCGTCTCATTATGTGACCCGGGCCTACCCAGGCCAGTGTGGGCAAAGGAGCCGGTGATCCTGAGAGGCAGCCTAAAGTGAAGGAGAACCCATCCAGTTCCCCCAGCTAAAAGGGCCAGAATGTATTATTAGACTGGGATTTTTTTTCCCAGCTCTAAATTTAGCCAGCTGGAGTTCTTTTTAAAGTACCATCCTATTCAGACTTCTGAATTGAAGAAGTCGCTGTTGGAAGGGATTTGCGTATAGGCAGAACCCGGCGTCCTTGGCCTGGCTCCGTCTTTTGTATATTCTGCTGCCACCCCAGCAGGCCCACCTGCAGCAGTGGGACATCGTCACAGAGCAAAGATATCCATAGACTTGACCTTTCTTTGTGGTGACACCGCTAACATCTTTGTGACCCTTAGTAGACCAAGGGAGAGGAGAGCGCCAAGAATGAGGGAGAGAAAATAGGGGAAAAAATTAGAATGAATGAGGATATAAGAGAAACAGTACCTGCAAGGGAACCACACCTGCAGGATGTACACACACACCTTCCTCTCTGTGCCCAGGGACAGATGCTCATGGACACAGGCTTCAGCCAAGAACTCAAGTCACATAAGCACTGCCATGCTTGACTTCACATTAATATGAAAATTCATCTTCTGATAAGCAAATAGCAATCACGCCCAAGTGTGAAACTCTGTCCAAGTCAGTTTGCACATCAGGAAAGCGTTACAGGGGAAGGCTACTGAGTGTGTGGCGTTGTCAGCTTGGATCTGCACCCGGAGCAGTTAGAGTGGAAAGGAGAATGGTGGAGGCAAACTCATATTACATAGCAAGTCCTATTTTAGGTATAAAAGAGACCCACAAACACAGTTCAAAACTCTAGACGGATTTATATCAAAGTGTCAACAATGGGTACATCTACGTGGAAGAAACAGAAATGGTTTAAATGCATCTTCCTTTTTCTCACTTTTATTAAAAATATTTTTAAAAGTGAACAAAAGTTACTCTTGTAGTTGGAATTTTTAATTAAAAAACTTGATGAGCTGATATGTGAAACTGATTGAACTACTTACTCCTCCAAAATGTGTAAGAGGTGCTAGGGGTGGGGCTAAGGCAACGCATTCAGGGCCAGAGGGAAATGAAAACCTCCTGGGGGTGGTTCCTTCTAACTGCTCTGTGTGCAGGTCCAACATTTGATGGTGTCACACACTCAGTCACCTTTCCATGCAATGTTTTTCTGATGTATAAACTGACTTGAACAGAGTTTCACACTTGGGAAGGATCTTTTTGAAAAAAAAAAAAAAAAACCCAATCATATAGTATTCATTATTTTTATCAAGTGATCAAAGACATAGTATCAACTGTGGGTAAACTGTGCTTAACATACGTACATGTTGAATGAATGAGTGAATGAATGAATGAACAGAGCAATACCAGACACAGTTCTTGCCCTGAAAGAAATCACAGCTTAGTTGGAGACATAGACAGAATCAGGTGCATGAAACAAGTGTCAAATAGAATGAAAAAGGCAGTTACAGAGGGACAGCTGGAGGAGGAGGTTAATATTTATCAAATGCCTTCCAGGTGCACATTGGACTGAATGCTTCCCATACGGTGCCCCATTTAGTCCTTCAACTATCCTATGGGGTAGGTATCATTTTGACAACTGAAGCAACCAGGGTTCAGAGAGGTTAAATTAGTTTCTAAAGATGTTACAGCTGGTGCAAGACTGAACCAGGAAAGGAACTTAGGGTCTTTGAATCCCAAATCAGTGTTGGATCTGCTCTGTCCCAAAGCTCCCCCCATGCATGATCTCATGTAAGTGAGGAGACTACAGTGAAGGTGTGTGGCACCCAACCAGTCCTCAAAGGGGAGACCAGACCTGAGGGCTGTGCCAGCAGGGGACGTTCCTGTTGTGTGATGTTGCAGCCTGGCCCTTGAATCTATGTCTTGCTTTCATACATATCCAATAACACATGAAAACATGCACTTGGAGTCTTCTCCATCCTCATCCCAAAATATTCACCCCATCTCACTTCGTGCCTCACATCCCAACCTGCTCCAGGCCCCCTCAGCCCTGATCCTGTGCGCAGACCTTCCTCAGGTGGCCCCAGCAGCCGCCTCACGTCTGACACTCGGCTCCACTTCTCCTCACTCCCTTTTGGCTCTTCCTGCACCACAATGGGGCTGCTACCTGTTGTCCTGCTTCCCTGGTGTTTTCAATAAAATAATTTGCATTAAGCACTGAGCACGATGTCCAGGGCATTATCAGCTTTCAGTAGGGGTGGGCACTTGAGCCCTAGAGCTACCTGGACTTGGATACAAGTGTTCGCTCTATCATTTGACTAGCTTCTCCTCCTCCATTATATGATGAGCCTTTTGACCTTGGTCAAGTCACCAAACTTGTATGAGTTTCAGTTTTCTTTTCTGGAAAATGGACAGTGATAACACTTTACCTATAAAGTGGTTAGAATATTAAATGAGAAAGTATAAGTGAAGCATTTAGCACAATGGTAGTCATAGAGCAAAGGAACAATAAACAGTATCATCATTATTAACAACATTAGCAATTGCATAGTTGCTATGGTTACAGAAATTCAGTTTGGAAGACTGTAGGCCCAGGGCCCAGGGCCCTGTAACTCGGCAAAGGCCCTGTGAGTATCAAGTGCACTGGCCTCACCTGGAGGAACAAGCAGAAGCTGGACTTTTGGAATTCAAAACCAAAAACATCAAGTGGATTCAGCACAAGGGAACACAGAGCAGGGAAGATAAATAACAGGAGTGGGCATGATGCAATTGTAGGGTAAAGTATAAAATAGACATTGAGAACTTTTTTGGCAGAGGTGTTATAGAAGAAAAACATCATTCATTCATTCATTCATTCACGTGTGTATTCAACATATACTGCCCGTTGTTTGGAATCCAAAGATAAATAAGGCAGTTCTCCTAGCTTCCAATCTAACAGGGGATATACTTCCCTAATGAGATGAACAAATATGGTGTAAAATGATCTGCATTGCTGCAGTTGGAGAACAGAAAAATGAGCAGCAGTTACTGAAAGGGCTAAGGGATAAGCATAAAATATTTTGATAATAAAAAAATTTTGGTAAAAACATACCCAGGAACATGCATGTTCTGTGGCTTGTAATGCCTTGTCTCATGTGCTTTTGTTCGTAGAACCAACTCAAGTTCCTAGTTAATTGCAGCGTAAATTCCAAGCACCATGGAGACCCTACCAACACCATCTCCTACAGACTGACTCCCACGTGCCCCTGGGCAGCCCCATCTTTTACTGTCTGTAGAGCACTGTGTGAACACCCGTGTGCTCACCTTTGCTCAGGACTGATTGAGCTCGAAAACTCTTCTCCCCCTCCCATCCTTTCAGTCCTCGGTAAATATTTACAGATCACTAGATGGTGGCTCCTGGAAGAGATAACAAAAGGTTGAAAACCTCACCAGCAGGGTTAATAGATCTGAGTCACCAGGTTTTTTTTTTTTTTTACTCCTCTCATGCTTTTGAAAATATTTCCCCATTCTCTCTGTTTGTTTAGCCAATGTGGTCACTGTCATGTTCCTGGTGGATGGTCCCAGGTTTTGGGATGATAGACTTTGGAGACCAATCCCCTGAGGTCAAGGGTAAGTGAGGATACTCTGGCTAGGCCAAGGACTCTGACTCACCCTGTCAGGGCTTTCAGGTCAGAGACTATCTGTGGTGAGCAGAGTCCACACCTTCAACTAACTGAGTGAGCTGAATTATGTAGCTCAATTTTGTCCATGCCTGGCTTCTTGTAAGATGTCCTTACTTTGGGTCAGAGAGACATGGTGGAAGATGATGGGAAGCTGAGAAACAAAGCTAATTTGGTCTTGAATGTGGTTCAGACTCAATAAAGCCAAGGTCGACAATGAGTGGGTAACAGGAGAGAGTGGGGAGAGGCGCTATGGTGTTGAAGCTGGTGTCTCTCCCAGACCTCTTGAACTCCACTGTTGAGAGGGCTGAAGACGAGCCAGGACTGCCTCCTCCAGAGAATGGAACTTACCAAGCAGGAGACACTGATCCTGAGAGGGGAGCGAGGGGAAGAGAGCCAGAGCCTGATGGCGGTGGGGCACAGAGATGAAGAGCTTGAGTCACGCTCCAGAGCTCCCAGGATCAAGCTGAAGCCCATCTCCAGTCAGAACTGAATCCTTCCTTTGCTTCCTTCCCCTGCTCTCTCCTGCCGCCTCATCCCTCCTCTTGAGAGCACCCCTTCAATACACTGTTTTCACAGAATCCTCATCTTAAACTCTGCTTTTAGAGAGCCCTCACCACTTAGCTGCAGGGAGACAGCAGCTAAGAATCAAATCCAGGGTCAACGTGAAGTTCATTTTTTAGTAAAATATTTTTTAAATATATTTCATTGATTATGCTATAACAGTTGTCAAATTTTCCTCACTTTATTCCCCTCCGCCCTGTACCCCCCTCCTACCTATATCCCCCTACCCCTTTAGTTCATGTCCATGGGTCATACTTACAAGTTCTTTGACTTCTATATTTCCTATACTATTCTCAACCTCCCCCTGTCTATTTTTCACCTAGCATTTATGCTATTTATTCCCTGTACCTTTTCCCCTTCTCTCTGCACCCCGTCTCTGCTGATAACCCTCCATGTGATCTCCATTTTTGTGAATCTCTTCCTCTTCTATTGTTTGCTTAGTTTGTTTTTGTTTTTGTTTTTTTTAGGTTTGGTTGTTGATAGTTGTAAATTTGTTGTCATTTTACTGTTTATATTTTTGGTCTTCTTCTTTTTCTTAGATAAGTCCCTTTAACATTTCATATAATAAGGGCTTAGTGATGATGAACTCCTTGAACTTGACCTTATCTGGGAAGTACTTTATCTGCCCTTCCATTCTAAATGATAGCTTTGCTGGATAGAACAATCTTGGATGTAGGTCCTTGCCTTTCATGACTGGGAATACTTCTTTCCAGCCCCTTCTTGCCTGTAAAGTCTCTATTGAGAAATCAGCTGACAGTCTTACGGGAACTCCTTTGTAGGTGACTGTCTCCTTTTCTCTTGCTGCTGTGAAGATTCTCTCCTTCTCTTTAATCTTGGGTAATGTAATGATGATGTGCTTTGGTGTGTGCTTTCTTGGGTCCAACTTCTTTGAGACTGTCTGAGCTTCCAGGACTTCCTAAAAATCTATTTCCTTTGCCAGATTAGGGAAGTTCTCCTTCACTAAGTTTTCAAGTAAGTTTTCCATTTCTTATTCTTCCTCTTCTCCTTCTGGCAACCCTATGATTCTGATGTTAGAACATTTCAAATTGTCCTAGAGGTTCCTAAGCCTCTCCTCATTTTTTTGAATTCTTGTTTCTTCATTCTCTTCTGATTGAATGTTTATTACTCCCTTTTGCTCCAAATGGTTGATTTGAGTCCTGGTTTCGTTTCTGTCACCGTTGGTTCCCTATATGTTTTCCTTTATTTCACTTTTCATAGCCTTCACTTTTTCCTCTATTTTGCAACCATACTGAACCATTTCTGTGAGCATCCTGATTACCAGTGTTTTGAACTCTGCATCTGATAGGTTGTCTATCTCTTCATCGCTTAGTTGTATTTTTTCTGGAGCTCTGATCTGTTCTTTCATTTGGGCCATTTTTTTTTTTTTTTTGTCTTGGCACACCTGTTATGTGTAAGGGGCAGAGCCTTAGGTGTGCACCAGGGCTGGGCAACCCACGTGGCTGTGTTGTGATGTTGTATGTTGGGGAGGGGTCCAGAGGGAACAGTGCTGCTTGCTCTGCTGTCTTCTGGCTTCCAGTCACTTGCACCCCTACACACAAGCATATTGGGCCCTTGTGGCATTGACTCCTGGGTGGATGGGTTTGTGTACATTGTAGGACCCTGTGAATCTCTCCAACAAACTGTCCTGTGAGACTGGGAATTTCTCCTGCCACCACAGGGTTTTTTTTTTTTTTTCAGTCAGAGGTTTGAGGCTTTGTTTCCCCACCCTGGAACTTTGGGTTGTGTAGTCTGTTTGGCTCCCCAAACAGTTGTTCCTTCTGGTTTATCTGCTCACAAATGTGGGACTGCTGGTCTGCCAGTCACCACCTCACTCGCCCACTGGTCTTCCAGCTGCCACCTTGCTGCGAGTCCTCTCTGCCCCAGCTGCCTGTCTCCGCCCCTCTTACTGGTTTGGATGAATGTTTCTTCTTTAACTCCTCAGTTGTCGGACTTCCATACAGTTTGATTTTCTGGCAGTTCTGTTTATTTTTCATTTTAAAATTTGTTGTTGTTCTTTTGTTTGTGTGAGGAGGCACTGTGTATCTACCTATGCCTCCATGTTTTCAGCAAAATAATTTAATTGCAGATGCCACGGGAGTCATGGAGCCAGCGCTGTCTAGGCAGCGGTGTGCCAGCACTTGCCCTGACTCTTTCTGAGCTCAGCATCAGGAGCCACACGTCCCAGAAAGTGCTCCAAGGGCCAAGGTGACCTCTGCACTCAGTTGATCACAAAAAGATGGGAACACATTATTAAGTGGTTCATTGTTGCATCATTGAAAGCAAAACAAACTGCTGTGAACATTTTGGTGTATTTCCTTAATGAATTTTATTGCACAGGATTTTAATTACATTCTATGTTAACTGAGTGGTGATTTTTCCCTTAATATTAAATGTTAGCATTTCTACTAAGTTAGTTAAATGTCTCATGCTCCCTATTTTGTAGCTACCTACCATTCTATCATTTGTGTATATCATAATTTACTTAAAGATCACCTCGCTGTTGGCCCGTTATACAGAGAATTGGGACTGTACTTTTGGACTATGTCTTTAAGTTAGATGCCCACAAGTGAAACTAGGGGGCCAAATATAAACATATTTTAAGTCTAAGAAGCCATATGTATTTCCCCAAGGGTTACGTATATTGACTATTTTACCATATATTCACTATTCACTATAGATAATATATTACCAGTAACGTATGTGAGTACTTTTTGTACCCTGCCACCTCCCACCTTAAATATCATTTAAATTTTGTTCTAATGTCATGAGGAAAGTAATATTTCAGTGTCATTTAAATCTGCATGTTATTATTTGCTTATAAAACTGGTTGTTTCTCCATTTCTCCGTGCGCTGTTTACCAGTTATAAGTCTGTTTTTGTCAACGTTCTCCATGTGTCCTTTGACCAGTTAGCTTTCAGGACCCCACGTTCCTATCAGTGGAATGAATTCTCTATTTGTAACACTTATGTCATGTGTGTGACCAATATTTCCTCTCCCTTTTTCTTGCTCTTTGTTTCCCAGTATTCTTTTAAACACACAGGTAAGGTACGTTTTTGTTCACTCAAACCTACTGACAATTTTCTTTGTGATTTATTGCAGTTGTTTTTAAACTTAGTAACTTAGTAACAAAACCATTTTGGTTTTTTAAAAGACTATAAATACCAAAATGTTAGCAGATGTAAATTTTCTAAGGGTTAAAGGATGTTTGATTTTTCTCTTTTTCTTATTCATATTTTTCCACATATTCTGGAATGAATCAATTTTTGGTAATAAGGAAAAACTTTAACGTATTTCCTAAAATTTCTTCTTTTTTCACATTAACTTATTTTAGGTAGAGGTGACTCTTTAGATTCCTCCAGGGACTTCTCATTGGCATTGTTTAAGTTAGCAATTACTGTGGGACAAAGCAACAGTCATTTCTTATCTTAGCTCATGCATCTGTAGGTCATCAGGGGGACAGGTGGCCTTGGCTGGGCTGTCTCAGGGGTCTGCAGGGAGACTGGAAGGCTCAGTGGAGCAGAGCTGGGCTGGGGCTGCTAAGCTGGGGCACCTCTGCTCCATGTGTCTCCCAGCAACACCCCCCAGTGCCCCGGGGCCCACCAGCTAGCTCTGGCATGTTCTCCATCTGGCGAAGGTAGATGCTCAAGAGGGCAAATTTAAACACACAAGGGCCCTGAGACCTGGGCGCACCCATGCTTCTCCCTCTTTCTTTAAACCCAAGCAAGTCATGTGGGCAAAGGAAATATACTGTGCCTTTTGGAGGGGCCCCCAAACCACCTGAAGGAAGCATAAAGAATCAGGTTCAAGATGCAATCAGTCTATGGGTGGCAAGACTAGACGTCTCCCTTCTTATTACCTGTATTTACAAAGAGATGTCTATTCCTGTCTGCTTTGTCTAATCAATAAAAAGTGTCTAGGGAATATGGTAAATAGACTCTTAACTTGTATGGTGACAGATGGTTACTAGATTTATTGTAGTGATCAATTCGTAAGGTATATAAATGTTGAATAACTCTGTTGTACACCTGAAACCCATATAATATTGCATGTCAACTATACTTTAATAAAAAAGAAAGGAAATGAAAGTAGTAAAAGAGATTTAAAACTGATTGAGATAAAAGTCTACTGCATGTTTATTTATACATATTCCTATTATTAAGACATATGTTATTTAAGGTGGAGTTCCTTAGAAATTTTGCAACTTTATGTAAATATAGATATTCCCACCTTTTTAAAGCTAGTTAATATAATTACACAAATTTCTCTCACAACAAAATTGTCTTTTCCATTACAAATAATGTGCTACAAATTGATAGAGGATCTTCCTTAAATATTTCACAAAGGAAGATACCCAGATCCAGACCAAGTAAATAAAGGGGGAAAATGCAGGTTCTAGTTTGGACGTCAGACTCCAGAGAAATTAGAAAGGCAGAGAGGGATGAACAAGGTGGGGGGTCTGAAATGCCCCATTTACGGATAAGCAGCCACTGGGGCACCTCAACACAAAAACAAATGGGCCCCAGGGAGAGGCTTTCTTTTGTGTCTTCAGTCCCTGAATAGCCGTCAAGAGCCATGGGCCCTGATCATAGCAAGTAAATTGAAACAGGCAGGTGCAATGACAAAAGGGATTCCTCAGAGAGGCTTATTTACACTGATGTCAGACGTCTGAGAGGGCAGGTGTGCAAGAACAAAAGGGAGCAAAGCCGGAAGTTACAGGCAGCGCCTCTCAGCGGACTCCGTCCCCAATGTGGAGTCTGAGCCAGGTTTAACTGAGACATTGTCTTTCTTGTCCCACTGGGACCTGCTGGCTAGGGGATCATTTTAAGAATGGGTATGGTGGCCGTATTAACCCTTCTGCACATTCACAAAGCATGTCAAAATTTGTAAAAGTTTCTCATAGACCTCATCTTATGGATGTCTCACAGTAACCATTCAAACATATAGGAACGTTTATTCCCACTTATCCCAAAGGATGTGAGTGCTCAGAAAGGTTTAACTATAGGAAACTAGATGAAAATAGTTTGGGTCACAATCATCTAAACTCTGCAAGCCCCTTTTGTGCAGAAAAAGAAGTGCGTTTGTGATCCAAGGATTACAGTGAAGCAAGTGCAACCTCATTGCCCAGCAGTGAGCATTGGGATGTAAAGTAGGATGAGGCCAGAAGGGGGTCCCAAGAGAGCCCTGGGATCCCAAATCTACTCTTTCTAAGGGAGTAGCTGAGGCCATGCTCAGGGTCAGGGAGTGAGAGGAACAGGCTGACCTGACGTCAGTGCCTGGCCACTGTCTTCTCTTCAAAGCTCTTACTCAGACCTGGGGTCAAAGGTCTAACCGTATTTCTTGCTGATCCTTTCAGAACACTAATGGGTTACTTGAACAGCTCACTTGCTAAAAGCCCCAGTGCTTTTGGAAAGAGGAGCTTTTAAATAAGAGGGGCTTGTTAAGTGGGCACTCTGGAATTCTCCATTTATGTGAAAAGGGTGTTTGATACTCAAGAGGGTAGTTGTCATTTGGGGGAAAGGTTAAGTCAATTATTTTGTCTAGAGATGGAAAAGATGAAGAGTCAGCTTAATAACAGGTTTCAGGCCGATGAGGGGCTGTTCTGGGGAAGATGGTGACCACCTGTCCATCCTTTCTGAAGCAGAAAAAAGAAGTGGGCTTTTGTAGAGGAAAGAAGATCTAAGCGAGACCGATGGGAAGACAGTTGGTCTATAGCATAGCCTGTTCCTGCTTCGCCAGGTTATCAGTGGGATCTCCCCAGCAGGAGATCATCACAACAGGATCCTTAGGGGACCCTTGGAGCCTTGTTTTGGCTCTATGTCCCTGGGGTAGCTGCTGTGAGATGATATTGGGCGAGTACAAGGCAAACAGTACCGAGACCTACATAGAGGTCCTGATTACCACGTACTTGCTGAATATAAGAGACAATTTCCCTGCACCTCAGTTTCCCCATCTATATAATTGGACTAATGGTTACTCTCCTATCCTAGAGCAGTGAAAAGGGACCAAGATAATGTATGTGAAAGTGCACCTCAAACCAGATGGCACTGAGCAAATGAATGATACTATTTTTCCTGGAATAGGTGCTGATTATTTTTCAAGGCTAATGTGCACTAACATTTTTCTTCCTACTTTGAATAAAGTTGCCAGACTGCTTTGGACCCAGCCTTGAAATGAGGTGCCAATTATTTTTTTCCTTTTAATTCTCAGGCCTCTTGCTTCATGTCCTCCTTGAACAAGTCCTGCTTGCTCCCAGCTGTCCAAGGACTTGTGCCTTTCAGCAAAGCAGAGGGCCTTAACGAGCATCTTCTAAACCAGCTCTCAATCCATGTTGGTTTTCCTTTTATGGGTGGTGGTTCCGCTTCATCTTGGATGCCTTTGGTGATGGAGAAACTCACTATCTCATTTTTAAAGCTATTCCAACTAAATAAAATTGAGATAGTTAATAATTCATTTCTTCCTATGGAAAGTCCAAGTCTGTTTCCCCACAACAGAGTTCAAAAACTGAGACATACCAACTGGAAGATGGTAAATAAATGAATGATGCGGGCTTGCTAAAAACAGGAGTCATGGAGGACGCAGTTAGCTGGGGGCAGATGCCCTCCCAAAGCTGGTGGCAGCTACGCTACACCAATAGCTTATAGCCCTGCAGGAACGTGGGCCAGACTTACCACACCCAGAGCTTGGCTTGGGCCTGGGGTGGCTTCGCGCATGTGGAGTGTCCAAAGAATCACATTAAAAAGAGGTTATAGTTTGGGATACTGTTATATATCAAACTAAGAAATTGAATTTGCATTTTCATCATTTTAATACACTTTCACTTCTCCAAAAAAAAGCAAGGTATAGCTACCTCCCCCAGGGGCGCTCTTCCCCAGCCCCAGAGCAGAACCCAGAATGCCTCCCCAGAGACTCTTCCAAAGGAGGCTGTTTCCAGACCTCCCTTAGCTTTTCAGAGACAATGGAATTCTTTATTTTTGTGTAAAATTCAAGGTTTTGAAGTTAGCTTTATGTTACACATTTCATAAAGACTATATGAGCCAGACAAAATATTCTCTGGGAGGTGATTGTGACCCCCACATCCCCAATCTGCCATCTCTGGTGCCTGAGACCTGCCACCCTCAGCTGAGTTCCACCCTTGGGGGCCCTGGACACGCCCCAGCTCTGTAAGGTGGGCCTGCGGAGATGCAAGGATGCTTCTGTATCCTCTCCAGGTATTTTCACTCCCAGGGTAAAAATCACTAGCAAATGTTTACTTCCCTTTGTCAGAACTTCCAGCCACATCCCCATCTCCTTTGGCCAGGACTCTTCACACTAAACTATTAGAAGAAAAGCAGTCTAGAGTCAGGTTCAAGTTACAAAACGTGATGAAGGCTTTTATGGAACTTGCACAAGAAGAACTGAGAAAGGCAACCTCAGAACTGGTTCAGCTGCTCCACGATGGTCATCGAGTTGTTCGCATATTTTTTTTTCTTGCTCACTACACCAGTGATGTTTCCAAAGGTGACAAACTATTCCAGTTATCTTGGGACTAAGGGGTTCCCCAGGATATGGGACTTTTAGTGTTAAAATTGAGAAAGTCCAAGGCAAAGTAGGATGAGTTATTTTGTGAAGATTGTATTTATTTATTTTCTGGAGAGAGGGGAAGGAAGGGAGAAAGAGAGGGAGAGATACAGCAATGTGTGGTTGTCTCTTACATGCCCCCTACTGGGGACTGACCCACAACCTAGGCGTGAGCCCTGACTGGGAAGCAAACCAGCGACCCTTTGGTTCGCAAGCCAGCGCTCAACCCATTGAGCCACACCAGCCAGGGCAGTGGGATGAGTTATTATCTTACTTCTCTCCTCTCAGTCCCAAGGTGGCTGCCACAGCCCCAAGCTGTATGTATTGCACAGAAAATGGGCCATCCCTTCACCTACTTCTCCCTTATCAAGAAGAAAATAGGCTTTCCCTAAAATCCCAGTAGACTTTCCCTTATATCAATAACCAGAACTCTGAGTCCAAAGAGGAATGAGACCGCTCTCGTTGGCTTAGGACAATCATAGCTTATCCCCTTGGTTTGGCACATTGGAACCAGATCTTAAATTGAGTGCTGCTGGCATGGAAGAGGGGAGGAATGGCTTGTGGGCAGGCAACGCACAGTGTGTGCCACCAATGCCATGCTGAAGATTGTGGGCTTCATCTTGAAGGGAACAGGATGTCATCAGTTTTAAGCAGAAGGCAATAGGCTATTATCTATATTTTAAACTTGGAAGCATGATTATAACTGGATTAGAAGGGATTTGGGAACAAGACTGAGAGAAGAGAGATTCATTAGCAGGCTACTGCAATAATCCAGACATGAGATGATAAGATTTGAACTAGGATGGTGGTTATAGATGTGTAAACAAAGTGATGAATTTGAAAGCAGTCATAAGGCGTCATCTCACAGGTGAATGAAAACTCTGCACAACGCACAGGTCAGGCTGTGGTTGCTCCCGTTTGTGAATGAGAAAATAGTGGCACAGATTTCAGAGGTAAGTTTCTCTCTGATGCCAGACATTATCTGCCTAACAAAGCTAAACTCCCATTGCTACCACAGTGGGGTTTCTCCCATTTCTTGGCTCTTGGACAAGTTCAACACTGGCTGAATTAGTCTCCTGGGGCCCCCACATCTACCTGGCGCCAGGTGGGTGTCAGACTGGGCAGAAAGCCCTCATTCTTTGTAGTTAAACACCTTTGTAGATGACGGCTGGGGCAGGATGTGCTGATGAATCAAATCTACCTCAGCAGAGATGGGCAGTAATGTAGACTTAAGAGAAAGAACATGAGGTTGGCAATATAGGTTCACAGATTTGCCTCTCCCTCCCAGGAATAGTGTTGCGTTATTTTACGCATGTTTTGCAAGTGAAGTCAGCTAAACTCCCAAAGACCTCTAACAGTGGAAAGTTAACCTAGCGGGAAATCTAGCTTGGGGTGATGCAGTCTCCCTGGTGAGCTGTGGAAAGTGGTATGAGGGAACCATTTGGTGAATGATGGCTTCGGTGCCATTGCTGAATGAAAAGAGGAGTTGGGACAGGATTTAACCTGTATTGTGCCTGTGTCACAACATCCTATTACCTTCCTCTGCAGGTCTTATCTCCTATGGCAAGTATATATTCATAAATGGGATTTCTAAGTTGTTGTCTACCTACCCCATGAGGGTAAGTGCATTGCTCATTGCTCAGTCTCCAGCGACTGATACAGTATTTGGCACATAGTATATGCTCAATAAATATTTGTTGAATTAATTTTTATTAAATGATTACTCTATGCCAATTTCTTTACCTATGTCACCTCTTTGAAACCTTTCAAAGTCCCCATGGCATAGATCATGAAACTGAGATTATTTCTATTCTATAGATAATAAAACTGAAATTCAGGGCTGGATAGTGAGTTAATGGAGGTCATACCTAGGCTGTCCTCTGATCCCATGCTCTTTTATGCTGAATGCTGTTGGATTTTCATGTCGTGTAATGATATTTCTCAATACAGAGGAACTTGGTATTGGTTTAGCTCTATCTCTCACTTTACAGATGAGAAGCTGTGGGCCCAGGGAGGCCAAGTGTCTTGGCCAAGTTAAATTAGTTCTCAAGTAAATCTAACCCAGCATTGTTTTCAACTGGACCTTGAAGTTCCTTTCAGATAAGGCAGCCACTGATTCAGAAAGAGCCAGAGCCCGCGGGTGGGGCTTGACCTATCTCTACAGCATTGCTGCATGTCTGCCTAGCAGAAAGGCGTGAAAAAAATCTCATCAGATATAAGTTTTAAAATCTTCACAGTTGTTTTCTGGTTATTAGCTTTAACTGGCACGGCCCTCTTTTTGACTGAAGGAAAGGCAAGCCTTGAGCTTTTGGAAAGCCACTGTAAGTTTGTTGTTGAAAACTTCCAGGTTTGGATGTAATCTAGACTCTGGTAAAGCACTTAAGCTACTAAAGGTCTGATGCTTCTTCCTGACTCCTTACAAATGTCCCAGCTGGCTCAGCATGTACAAACCCACAGGAGAACGCTATGTCCGTGGCTTGGACAGCCTCACACGTGATTCTAGCCAGGGCACTGCCCTAAAGCTAAGACCTGTGCACTTACCCGTCCCCATCCTCTCCTGCCACTTTCCTCCCCGATGTGCTACCCAAGCCACTTCTTCAAACATTTGACCTGTGTGTCCCTGAATTTCATCCCAGGATGTATATTACCTGCATGAGGGTAAGCTTTCAATTCCGCTGAAAACATTGAGAAAACCCCCGGTCCCCAGGTTCCCAAATCATCCGGCTGCTCCTTCTCCACTTCCTGAGCTGAGCCCCTTCCTGTGGCAGGCTGGCTGCACAGACATGTGTGAGGAATGCCCAGCTCCTGCCCATGGGGCCCTTGTCATCAAGGCAAGGAAAGAGTCACATCACAAGACCCAGCATGGTCTTAGGTCATTTTTTGGTGGCTCACTGGACTTTGTCTTCTGCTGTGGCCTGGTGTGGTCCTCTGAATAGGAGAAAGATGACTGCTTCAGGCCACACACAACAACCCCCGAGGCAGGAGGGAGCATCTTTTTTTAGTAGCAAAAACTTCCTTTACCAGAAGCTTCAAGAAAATATTCCCTCAGGTCTCATTGGTTGACACGGGATACATGTCCTTTTCTGAGCCAATCCCAGAGGCTGGGAGATAGCATCAAATGAGGACTCAGACTCGATTTTCTTAAAATATATATGCATATTTTCCCTTGCAACCCTAAACCAGAACTTGCTAATAAAAGCCATTTGTATTTGTAGATTGCTGCCAGGAACTAGTATTTTATTTAATTGATTCCCCCTTTTCTTCATCACCACCATCATCATCAACATCATCTGGAAGGTGGATGTTTTAAGCAAATTAGTCATGAAGGAGAAACTGAATGAATCTGTGACATCTGAGTGGTAGATTTCTTGCCGCTAGTACAAATAGAAATTTCTAACTTTTTCATTCCATTTTGGACTTCCTCCCGAAGACAATGGGATGCCATCAAACATTTCTAAGCAGAAGGCGATAGCCAGGCTCTCCGTTATATTCCAATGACTCACGTGGGCCAAATCTGACAGGAAGCCAAGGCGATTAAAACAGCCACGGGGGACAGCGGCTTAAATCCATGTGAGGCAGACTGTCTTGGATAGGCCTTCCTGCTGGACATGTGGGCTGATCCACACTTGCCACCCCAGCAGGCAGTATCCCTCTCCCCAGGCCTGGCAGCCACCTCTCATCTCAAACCATTAGTGACTCCGATGGAGGAGGTGGCCACAGGTCACATCTCTGCCTCAAAAGGACAGGGAATGCCTCTCTTTTGCACTTTTCAGGGTGTCAGGTTTGGGGTTTTTGTGCAGACACATAGGGTTTGACAATTCTCATCTTGGCTAGGGCAGAACAGAAGTTGTGAAGGGGATTCTGATCCTTGGGCAAAGCTTCTCCTCTGTGGTCCTCCCTGAACACCCACACCCATGGGAGTGAGTTCTGAGCACTGTGTTCATTAGAGCAAACATTCCTAATGCAGGAACTTGCCCACTGTGTGGCTAGGCCTGTTGGGATACACCAAATTTTAGCTAAGCACTTGTTTTGAATTGTTCGGCCTTCTAGAGATCAATATGAGGTCCATTGAAGTTCTTAGATGAGCTACTTTAAAGAATTCATCTCTGACCCACAGGGGACGGCTGGGCTTCAGAAGCCTTGCATTTGAGTCGTGGGGCCCCACTTCCTAACCTTGTGACTTCGGTGAAGTCACTTCTACTTTCTAAGCCGTCTGTGTCCTCTGCTGTGAAGTGAGAACAGAACTACTTCTCACTTTAAGAAGTCAACGGAATGAAATGTCTAAAACTCCTATGGCTCATGATTTTTATTCATCTGTGAGGCCTACCTTCCTCCTGCGTGAGTCTCAGTTTTCTCACCTGTGCAATGGAAATAACACAAAATGCCCTGGTTGTTGTGGAGTAAACACGATAAGGAAGTGGGAAACATTTGTAAATTGTAAAGCCCATGAGGCAGATTGTCATGAACGTGGTACTTGGTTTCCAGGATGATGTTCTGAGGGGACCAATGAGCATCAGGGGACTGACCAGCAGCACAGATAATACTCGGAGGGGTTGAGGAATGTTCCTGGGGATCCGTCTTACCTAAAAACCAGATGCTCTGCTTCCTCCTAAAGCCAATGTACATTGCAAAAGTCTGCATTGGAAGCGGAATCCTGAGGACCTCTGTCTCCCAGGCGTATTCAACTGCAGTGAGGCGACTCGACACATGGCTTCTGCCTGGCTACCCTTCTCACCCAGGGATTTCAGTCGGCGGAGGTTCGCTAACAGTGTTTTCTTCCTGTTAATGTTTATCTCTTCTAAAGGTAAAGAAGTAAATAAAGGAACACAACTTTTAAAAATTCAAGCCAGAATTTCCCCTTCCCTGAAGACTTTCTGTCTATAACTGAAGTCACCTTTCCTAAAATTAGCAAACCATTTCTCTTGCCACAAAACAACATTCCCTTAAAAAAAAAAAAAAAAACAGGCTATTTCCTTTTTGGATGCAGATCGATGTAAGAATATTGGAAGGGAGAAAATGAGCTTCCATCCAGCTTCGGCAGTAGCTTCCCCATTGGCCCAAAGTCCACCTGTTATTGGGATTATAGTGCACTCATTCAGGCAAGCGTGGCTCAGAAGCAAAAACTCAGATCTGTTGAAATCAGATGATTTAACTCAGTGACTCTCAAGTTTTTGTAATGCACTTTTTCAAACTCATCAGAATCTCCTCAAAGGTTTGTGAACATGCGCACGGCTGGGTACCAACCCGGGATATTCTGGTTACTCAGTCTGGGCTGGTGCCTGAGAATTTGCACTTGAGCAAGTTACTGAATGATACTGATGCTGATGGTCTGGGAGGAAGTCGTTCTGGCCAGAATCGTGTGACTGGCAGTTGACTCCCAGTCTGCTGGTCTTGGAGGGAAGGGCCAGACAATCTTGGTGTTTGCACTGGATCCTGGTGTGGCCCACGCAGGGGTGCTCCAGGTCCCCTCTCTGGCTGGCCTCCCTGTGTCACTGTTCCTGTTATTCTGTACAGGATGCTCAGATCATTTCTTTCCTCTTAAGAGGCTGTGTGAGAGTTGTCGAGGAAACAACACAGTTTTGTGTATCACTCAGATCAACTTGGGTCTGAAACTGGGTCCCTTTGCTTAGTAGATATGTGAACTTGAGCCAGTGAAATAACTTTCCTGAGTATGTTTACTTGCCATCAAATATAAACAATAATACTCTATTGTCATGATTTACAAACCTGGCTAAGCTCTCTTTCCTCTCTCAAACCTCTTTCCCCTTGACAATCCCCCTGCTTGATAAAGGACATCTCTACCTAACCAACTGTTCATAGATGCCTGGAAGTCATTCTGTCACCCCCCCCTCGCTTTCCACATCTAATCAACCACCACATCCTGTCCATCTTACTTCCAAAATGTGCCTTGGCCCTGCGCACTTGCTTCCATTGTCCCTCCCACCCCCACCTAGCCACCATTCAACACAGTTCCAAAAAACCTTACCAGTTCCCGTCTCATATAGAATAAAACGTAAGGTCCATAGCATGAATGACCAAAGTCCTCAAAGTCTTTGGGCCCTGTCTATCACCACTAATAGGTAAGCTCCTCTCCATCACTGTTCTTTTGACCCTCTGAACCATGCCGGAGGAGCTAGCCATGGGATTGCCGAATGTGCCAAGAACTTTCCTGCCTCTGGGCCTTTCTTCATGCTGTTTTCTCTGCTTTGTGTGCTTTCCCTCCCATTGCCTTTCCAGGCATGCTCTTCCTGCAGGGCATTGGTACCTCCTTCTCTTCTTCTGCCTGCGTTTGTCTAGTCCTAGATCTCCCAGTGGACCTTCCCTCACTTCACGTAGGCCTGCTCACTACCACTTTCTCGGTGAGAGGAAGGGAGAAACGTTGGGGAAAGGAAAGGAAAGGGAGTCAAGACTGACTTCAAAAAAGTGCATTACAAAAAGACCTTTCCATTGCTATGTCGAACTCAGCTTCAATTTTTTAGTTCCAAAACAGAAAGGGGAAAAAAGACAATGATGCAATGCACCGAGTATATGAGGTAAAAACTAAACAGTGTCTCTAAGGTCCAATGACTTTTAGTATGGAAACCAGACAGGATCCCACTCCGATGTCATGAATGAGCTTGTCACAGCAGCCCAACAGGGGAAGTGATGGCGAATGTCATGAGCTGTAGCTTCTTCAGTATAAGCTGGTGCCAGCAGAGCACAGCCCAGGCCCTTGTACGGTGCAACTCAGGGCCCCAGTGTCCTGCTAATTTGGCTTCATTTGTGACAGATTTCAGAACTGGAAGAACAAATAGTGTTTAAACATATCTCCCAGGTGATTTATGTTGCCTTAAGGCCTGAAATATGTATTTATTTTTTTATGCAATTAAAGTTACTGGACACCAATTATATCAGACATTGTGCTAAGTGCTGGAGCAACTCAGCCACTATCTGGTGATCAAGAGCATGGGACTCAGTGATTTCCCGACAAAAGAGAGTGAAGTCACTGCAGACGTTTCTTCATGTGTTCATCCAATCATCCATCCAACTGTTTATTCCCCTGCAAATATTTACTGACATCCTGCCACGTGCCAGGCACTGCGATAAGTGCCAAGGCCAGAAAGATGAATGAGACAAGGTTTCTGCCTGCAGAGAACCACTGCCTAGAGAGGGAGAAAAACCATTTTAGTATGCTGCTATGTTGAAATTGCGCACCAAATCCTGTGGGTGCTCAGAGGAGAAAAATGGACACATATGCTATTTACCAGTAGTTAACCCCCAAGAGAAGGATCTCCTTTGGTTGCTTTTCTTAAGTAGGTGGTGGTGAAGGGAGAGATAAAGTGTATGAGAGCTGAGAAATGTACAATGGTGGATTAGCATGCAGGCACTAACAGGTGAGCCCTGGAGGTAGACAAATCCGGGCATGGGATGCCTCTGCCATTCAGTAGATATGAGACCTAAGGGGGACCTAATGCTACCATGCAGAGCCATGAGCATCGGGAGAGAAAATGCTCATACAGTCATTACCACAACGCCTGGAGCAGAGCGCCTGCTCGGTGCACTCTACTCGTGCTTGTATCATCCCTCTGTCATTTCTACTTTGCAGAGAATGTACGTCCAAATGTCAAATGGGATTGGATACCGGATGCTTGTGCAGGGACCATGAGGACAGAAATAGAGTTGGTCTTTGAAGGACCAGAGTCCAGGTAGTGAAAGATTGGAAAGGGGGGAATTGTGATCAGAGGGCCACCTCGCCTTTGTGTGTCCCCAGAAGGGCAGCACGTGCTACAGCAACAAGAGTTGAAAACTAACCATCCTCTGTCTGCGGTGTTAGGGGCTTGTTTTGCTCAGAACAGTGTTTTTGTGCAGTGTGGGTGGTCCATTATCCTAAGGCTTATTTTCAGCTCTAGCCTCATCAATCTACTTTGGTGGTTTGTATCTCAAATATTGATCTCTTTGGTGAAGATGAGTCAATGTGGTATAATTTGGGGGCATAATCTTTGACCTAGACAAACTTTGAAAAACACTTTCCTCTTTACGAATTTTTCTGAATTGTTTGAGAAAGTAGAGCATGTACGTGTGTATAGTAGTAGTAATATTATATAATATATTATTACATACTTTATATATTATATGCAATACAATAATAATATCTAATTTATTGGGTGCCTATTCTGCACCAGGAACTGTATTATATGCTTTACATAAATTATTCATTTAGTTCTTACGGTATCCCTATGAGGAGGATGTTTTTGGATAAAGAGACTGAGGCCCAAGGGTGGTAAATGACTTGTTCAAGTTCCCACAACTGGTAAACTACTGAGGTTAAATTCAGGCAGTCTAACTGGAGGCTAGCTCTTAATTTTTAGGCTTTCGAGTATATGTCCTTACCTATATGTCTATACCTATCTAATTAAACAGATTGTTTGTAAAGCTTGGTATAGTGCCTGATACATGGAAGGGGTCAATAAATGGTAGCTATTATCAGCAATACTATAAGTAGCTAAGTCTATGACTGTTTATTCCCTAGTCGTAAGCCCTATAGCATGGGAGTTAAGGGAATGGACTTGGGAGCAAGAACTGCCTGAGTTCAAATCCAGCTCAGCCATTAATTATATATGTGATCTTGACTGAATTTACTCAGTGCCCTCACCTGGAAAATGAAGATAACAATATTTACCTATGTGGTTGTTGTAATGATTAAACAAGGACAATGTTCACACGCATCTGAGTGTGTGCCAGTATTATTATCATAATCAGTATTAATCCAAAGAGTGGGAATCAAGCTTCTTCAAGCAGATCAAACAGATACTTTCTCAGTGACCAATGCAACTTGGGGGTGAACTTGTCATTCTTGGTGAGTCTCACACATGTTCTGGCTCAAATGTGAGAAATGAAGGTATATCAGGCATGTCAATCCAGCCCCCATCCCCACCCCCCATGGGAAAAAGATGTGTCAGACCAGTAGTACAGGTCACTGGGTACAGATGCCCCCAGCCTTTGAAGACCCGAGCTTATGGGGTTTGAAAGGATGGGCACCCCACTGGGCAACGGTTCAGCTCAAAGTTCAGACCGCTGCACGTTTGGGAACTTCCTGACCAGCCGCCCTGGTGTCAAAGGGATCTGAACCCTCCTTGTCTGGGGCCCTGACGTGGAATTGTGAGCGAATGCTCACGTTCTCAAGGCAGCACAAGGCATCAATGGGCTGATTATGTCAAACATCAGAAGACAAAGCAAAATGGAACTTCAAAAGACCGAGGAAGGGCCTGGAATCCCCTTTCAGAAGTCAGCGAGTCAGCAAGTTCAGTTGTTGCTAGAATCCCCATATTGGGCTCACATTTTGGCTTTGAAACTGCAGCTCAGATGGCAGATACAATTCTTTAATGTATTTAAACTTTGATGGAATCATGTCACCCTCTAACTTTTACCTGAGATATTTATTTTTTTCATGAAGTTTTCCCTTTTGAATGCCACTTCTACACTTACATTGCCGCAGTCACGTAGCTCTCGTAAACGCGTGTGCACAGTCACACTTATATATTTTTCTATCTAAAGTGGAAGAAAAGAGTCGGGTGTTGGAAACCTTAATACTTTTTTTTTTTTTTTTTTTTTTTTTTTTTTTTTTTTTTTTTTTTTTTTTTTTTTTTTTTTTTTTTTTTTTTTTTTTTTTTTTTACTATATGGCAGATTGCATGTTCGCTGGACTTCGAAAAGGAAATACTTTCCAGCTATTTAACTTGGCAAGTCTAGAAAAAAGGTGCATAGAATCTTCTGAAAGGCTTTTTTTAAGGAAGGAAAGGATTTTGTAAAATGGGTTTTAATAAAGGCACTTAGGGAAATATAACTCGATCTGAAATATAGTCTTACTTCCTGCCTATTTATTCTTTAAAAAAATTAGAGTGCATTTTATTTTCACACATACACATATGCAATTCACTGTTAAACAGGTTTTTTAAAAAAATTACACTGTAAAACAAGACACAGATACAGAAAATTATTAAAAACCAAGCATATAGCTTAGTGAATTATAAGGCTAACACTCAGATCAAGAAATAGAAATTTTCCAGGTTTTCCCAAAGCTCTTTACCAGTGTCCCCTTCCTCTCTCCAAAAATAACCACTATCTTGACTTTTGGAGTAATGACTTCCTACTCCTTTAATGATTTTGTTACCCAAGTGCGCATTCTTAGCCCTACCATTTATTCTCACTCGCTCAACATTTCGATGTTTTGAATTTTCCTTTAATCTGCTTGTTTGCCCTCCATCCCTTGCTTTGGCTTGTAATTTATCTGTTAAAGATCCTTGGAGGTTTGACCTGTGGAATTTCCACTTGTCTGGAGTTTGCTGATTGTGCACTCAGGGTGTTTTTTAACATGTTGCTCTGTCCTCTGTACAATCTGCAAATCAGAAGCTGGATCCAGAGACCGATAAAACTTGAACTCAGTCATTTTGGCAAGACCGTCGGAAGTGGCATGTTATTCCATTAGATAGCGCATGTCTGGTTGTCTCTCTTTTTGTAACATCAACAACCTCTGAGGGTCGCAGCCTAGATCCATGAATTCACTGGAGTTGGAAAATGGTAACATTCTAATTCTAGATCACATTTCGCCTTTTAGCTGGAATGATTTATAAAGAGATGCTTCTCTCGTCTATTATTTGGTTACCCAGTTGCGTAGTTTATACATGAAAGGACCAATTTTTGATTCCTTCCCTTTATTTACCTGATTTCAAGGTAATGAGTTTGTTCATTATGGCCCTGTATGACTACTTTAATTTTTTAAAAAAAGACATGGCATTACAGACTCATGAATTTAAACCTATTTAATAGATGTAAAGACGTTGCATTTCTTATCTTTATTCAAACTCAAGTTGTTCCATTTTTGGCCAGTGGAAATGTCTTAAAATTGGCAGCCAAGCTTTTTTGACACGGCCCTATTAGGCTTTGACAACATCTTTCCTATTTGGAAGCGCAAGATGTTCTAGCCCTGTCTTGCATAGTTCCCACCTCAGATTTGGAATCGGCTACATCTCCAAGGAACCCTGGTTTCTTATGTTAGAAAGTGGTATTTGAAGATCATAATCTAGGCACTAAGATGCTTACTGCAACTAGATCAGTCATGTTTTTAGACATTTTTGGTGGATAGAATGAGGAAATAAATGTATCTGGAAATATGAAATATCCTGTAAATTTATAATAGTGTTTTCAATACAAATTCAGGGTTGTAGGATTTTTACTTAATTCTTCCTGTATCATATATGTAGCTCCTTTTCTCTTTCATTCCAAAAACGCCTGCATTCGTGCACAGTGGCAATCAGCGGCCACCACGAGACAAGCAGGAAACTCTCCTGTGAGCCACTCTCCCCCACTTCAGGGCAAAGGTTGGCTGCAACAAGGGACGGAGTGGGAAACAAAACTTCATGGTTGCCTGAAGTTAGGAAGACCCTTCTGCTCCTGGAGAAGGGACAATAAAACTCACTCATGCATTGTATCAGGACGCTGCATTAGTACAAAGCAGAGGTCTGTGAGCACTAGTGATAGACAGGAAGCTCACTCTCATCCACGACCCTCTGCCATCACAAAGCACAGTCCGAATGCACCGTGGAGGGAGGGGTGCTTTGCAGGAACGCTGAGAAAGCCAAACTTAGAAAAATATAGACCATTTACATTTAATGCAATTCTAAGTATAGTTGCATTTAAACTTACCATTTTACATATGTTATTCAATTTTATTTTGCTTCAAAGTGTGGCCCAAAAGTCTGGAGGTAATCTAACTTCCTTTTCTTGATAAAAGTTACGAGTTGTTTTTGCCTGGATGCCGAGGGATTTTTTCCTAAATTTTAAATCTAGTAATATTTCTTGTTATTGTCCAGTCTATGTTAATATCCTGAGACATATAATATGCTCTTTCAATATGAAGTTTCAAAAGTTATTTAATTTCAGGAAAGGTTTCTTGAATTACATATTTTTAAAAGAATTTGTTCTAGTCTCAAGAATTTGGTTTTCTTTTCAGGGGACTTTGGTTATTCATACATTGGATCTTTTTATCTATCTTTAATCTTTGTCCTGTTCTCTTGAATATTTTTTTGCTCTTTCCTCATGTATTTTTTATTATAAAAAGCATTGCTCCTATCACCTTCTGTTTCTCTCAAAGCATCATTTGTTGTGTTTACTTGTTCTGTGCTCTGTATAGTTCAGGCCTCATTTCTAAAACACAGAGATCCTGGCCCTGAACCAAGGTCTCTGTGTGAGAAAATGTGAAAACAATAACAAAACACCCCTCTATTTGTTTAATCCGCCTTTAGGTAAGTGTACTGAGATTGATAGCCAGAAGTGTTCCTGATATACTTGCCTTTGATAGGAGTAAGAACATTATGCACTTTTAAAACTTTCCTCATTCTAAGCAGTAGGAACTAGTTCAAAGCACCATTGTAACTATAAAAACTGATTCAGATACAGCGGGGGCTAGAGCTCCCACTTTGATGGACCCACTTTTTTAAAAATCCTACAACGTTTAGCTTTATATTGAGCCTCACTCAAGGTTGACTAGTGGCTACTGTATTTGAGCAGTCAGCATTCATGCGGTTTCTGTTTACTAAAGCATTAGCAGAAACATACACTAAAAGATATACCAGTGTATAATAGATCCCAGATGTGTTATATTTTTCTTAAAGAGAGAGAAAAAAAAAGGTAGTTGGAGAAATAAGTAACCAAAAAGCGTTTTTTGTCAGTTTGGTCAGGCTTGCTGGTAACTCAAAACTTGGAGTTAAAATGCACTGGCAGGAAGATCTGGTTCGCTCTGTTTAAACTCGGCAAACGACCACTGAATCTTCCTCAGGGCCAGATTACCTGTGTTATCGCCTTTCAACAGCCTGTGCCTTTCTGATTGTTATCCCAGTTTTAAAGGCGATTAAAGGGAAGGTTAGTGGGCTTCAGAGACTCCAGCCACAGGGAAGCGGAACTGGGATTCAATCCCGGCCTGTCTTGTTCTAAAGCCCACATGACTGCTGCTTTCAAATATTTCCAAAGCAATTATGATGTCTATAAACAGAAGGGGGTTAAGGCATTATTTTTAAAAAGCAAAAGCTTTTCCGTAGAAAGGAGAAAGCTTTTTCGGGATGGCTGCAGTAAGTGGGCCAACGACATTCGCTAAGTGGGCGCCACCAAAAGACAGGTTTGGACTCCACTATCATCACCCAGAAAAACTTCCATTTTCTGCTAGCCATGTTTTGGACAACGTGGCAGGTGTGCCTCTAGGTGACATAAATAAAAATGGTTACCTATCTCTGTAGAGGGAAAAAATCCCACTGGGGACATGGAATACAGAGGAAGTGCCTGCACATTGTCTGCTGTTGTCTCTCTTTGTTGGTAGTCCCTGGTTTGGGTCCATGTTCGGAATGATTGAGGTGGCCAGGTGGTCCATTTCCATGTCATGGAGTGAGCAGAGAGAAAGGCATGTGTCCCACCCGAGCTATCCCATTAGCTGTTCTCAAACTCTGCCACAACAGACTGGGTGGATTTATGAGCCGTAAGAACATGCCTAGAGGGCTGGTGACAACAACAAGGGAACCTCACGGCCTGCTGCGGTCTTCCATATACAGGACCGAGGCAGATATGTAGAGCAGGTCCTTGAATAATGTCATTTCATTCACCATTGTTTCATTATAATGTTGATGAGATGCCATAGGAAGAAACTTAACAATTACTTATACTAATTAACTTATCATAAAATTAGTTTCATTATACTTTGTTTCACTTAAAGATATAGAGCCTGTTGATAATGTTAAATGAGGACCTACTCTATATACCTTCAACCTCTGACAATTTTCTCTCTTCAGAGATTCCTGCAGGACATTTTGGACCTGGGTCCTGTAAAAGAGCTTGTCAAATAAGTAGAATAGTAGACATTCTACACATTCTATACATTTTAAGGCAAGAGAGTAGCTGTGGACAAACTCTCTAGGTGTTAGAATGTGGATAGTACTTCAAATTTAATCTAAGTGGATACCCTACCTGTACACCACGCCTGAGACAGTGAGATCTTACAGAGACGGAACCCCAGGAGCTAGCACGTTACTTACTTCACTCTCCCTGAAATACTTAACAAACATCTCATTGCTCTCAGGAGGCTTGATGAGCCTTGAAGAAGTAGACAGAAAGAGGCTATAAATTACTTTCACCAAGGCATCCCCAATTTTCATCAATACAGGGATGGAAGAAACTAGGGGGGAATCCACTCCATGAACCAGTGTGGTGTGGTGATACTAAACCTATCCCAAAAAGCCAACCTCTAAGGGATACTCAGGACTTGCACATTATTGTATAACGATCTTACCCAAATCCTGTGGCTGTCACTGTGGATATTGCCCAGCAGAAGGGTGAGGAAGGTAAATTACTGTTCTCCTGTGGTCAGGAGTCAGAAGCAGGGTCATCAACTCAGACTCCAGTCCCCAGGGAGGGAGGGAGCTAGGCAGTAGGGCAGGGCCTTGTTAAGGCTGGCCGAGGTAGCTGGAAATGAAGTAGCACAAAAGCTCAGAGTTAATGAGGGTCTTTTGATAGAAGACAATCCTATGGCCTGGTCTCACGTGGGGACTGGGAGAGCTGAGATTTAGACATTAGGACTTTCCCCCAGCAGAGACGTTCTTGGTCTACTCAACACCCAGGAGAATCACAGGGTCTCCATGGGAGCTGAATGGTCATGGTCATGTACCTCCAAGTCCTGCGACTGGGAGCCTGACCCAATTCCAAGCCCCATGAGGGGTGAGATGTGGGCTATCGCTGCAGCCTCTCACAGAAGGAATTGGTTTATGAACTGCCCCCTCCTTTGGTTGTGTCCAAGACCCAACATGGGACACCTGTACACATTTCATGGCCTCTGCTCTCATCAACTTGCCTCAAGTTGCTTTGAATTCTGTTCTCCCTTCCCCTGCCCTGCTGACTCATCTCTCTGTTGATGCCCCACCTCATTCTGCAGACTCGATATCTGGTGCCACTCTCTAGTTTTGATTTTTGTTTCCCTGATCAACACAGTTCCTGGTTGCACTTCTTTCATTTGTCCCATATAAGCCCAGTGCTCTCACACCTCAGCACAGAGCCTGGGGGATAGCACCTCTGCTGGGCATGACCACCAGGTCCATGTCCAAAGCCCAGACAAGGACTGGGCGAGCTGAAGCCCACAGGTAGGTGACATCAGTGAGCCAGTGGAGGAGCAAGAGAACAAGGTGATAAGGATTAGATAGGAGCTCTGCTCTCTTTAGAGACACAATATTTTTCAGCAGACTACTTTTTTTTCTGCTCTTTGTGAAGGTCCCCAATGTTAGGGGATGATGTTGGTATTAGAACCAGGAAGGCTCAAATAAAGGAACTTCTAATAAATGAAGGAAGGGGAGACCACACATCATAGGAATTTCCCCAGGAACTGGTACCAGTACGGCTCTGCCATCGTGCCCAGACAAGGACAGAATGTGCCTCCTTAAACCTGAACACTAAAAAGGTAGGGAGGAGAAAGAAACCTTTAGAGGGACATGGCCAGCCCAAGGTGCCTTGACGGGAAGATGCTGGAGCACAGCACCTGGACCTCCTTCTCCTCTCTCCCATATCCTGCTGGTGCCTCCCACTGTCTGACTCAACAGGAAACCAAATGGCAGGGAAGCCCATTGGTACTGGCCACCCAGAGCTGGGTAGAGAAGGGGGAGAGTAGGTCTCCTGCTGAAAGAGGCCGGTGAGCTAAGGGGCTGGAAATGGAATGGTGTCATCTGTCAACCTGTACCCATGGCCCCCTTAATTGGGGAATTCTTTGTTTAGGTAACAAAGAGAGGAATGTGATTTTGGGAGTGTCCAATCACAAAAGATGGGTCAGAAAAGACTTACTCCTGCTTTACTAAATGAGCTATCACCACCAGCATCAGAAATAATTGAATATATTCCCAGCTGCCTGAGGAATAACGAGGTCGCTGGACTAAATTCAAGTGTCCACTTGGAACTTGGCGTTGTGCTCTAGCGGATGTTCTTGGAGTTAGTGCCCTTTTAGAGAATCAAGAGCTATACATCCTGGAAATTACCAAAGTATTTGAGTAAGGTAAATGAGTAAGGAAAAAAACACTAATGAAACGAGTATCACCTCTCCTGGTTATAAGCACTGTGAATGCATGTCTACTAAGCTTTTCTCCCTCTCTCTTAAGCAGTAATTCTGAGCTGCTGATTGGTTGGCTGGGCACTGTGTAATTCTCCAGCTGAACAGTGATGGTCTGTCCTTAGCAGAGGTCCTGGCAAGTAAGGCAGACACACCACCACTGTAGGTGTGAAGCTGAGTATGGCCAGAGTCTGGTGAGATGGGTTGATAAGGCCTCTCATGAGGTTTTCTTAAGTTGGCTCTTGATAGAAGCTTTGGACTTCTGTGATAAGATGACAAGAACCTTGCCTTTATCAACAGCCAGATTTTTGGAACTGTTTTGCCATATTCCTATGGCCGGACAGGGGAAGAAGCACTAACAGCAGAACCTGTGCCACTATGCAGTCTGACTGAATGCCCCCCACCATGCCCTCCTCACGGGAATCCAGTCTGCAGTTGCTCTATAAAAAGCCTTTCTGCTGCATTTCTAGGCCTCAGGCACTAGTCGCCAGGCCTTACCTCCTACCAACCACTGGGAGTCTATCTGCTCAGACTTGATTTATTCATTTTCCAACATATTATTTCACAACTGTGTCCTATCTTCCTCCTGGTCCTTTGAGCTTGACCTTTCGCTTGGACCAGGGCCTTGGACATGTGCTTCAGCTCTCCCTTCCCTGCAGCTCCCTGGCCAGTCCCACTTAAGCCCTGCAGCCACCCTGGCTCCTGGACCCCGGCCCAGGGCTCAGTTCCCCACCCAATCAGGGGAACCTGTGTAATGGTACAGTCTCTACTGGGAGCTGGGCCAAAGGGACGCAGGGCAGAGTGTTACATGAACATTATTTCACGTTTTCCCACAGCAACTCTGTGAAGTAAGCAAGGACCCTTATTCTCATTTTCAAAGGGAGAAAAAAGGCTAAAGTAACCTACCTGAGGCCATGTGGCTATTAAGTGGCAGAGGCAGAATTCAAGTTCTCTGCGTCAGAAGCACAGTACTCTACTGCTTCCTAACTTGGAAAACCGGTGGGACCCCTAACTAAGCCTTTGGGAACTAGCTCCTCCAACTGAAGAAAAATCCACTTTCACCTCATAAAGACAGGTTTTTCTCTTTTTGCTAATTAGTGAAGCCTAGGGATAAGGAACAAAGATTGACTGTCTCGCTTCTGGCTGTCAGCAAGTTTGTAACAGATTCTGGGTATTCATTGCCCATCCTTTGCTTCCTAGACCAAAGGAAATGAAGGAATCTCCACCAGCTGGTGCTTTGGGGGCCTGGACAATTCCATTTTGGCATAAGAACAAAGGTAGGACAAAGTTAGAACAAAACGTCCTCATACAAAATGATCTGTCGCTCCCATCGCACACACACACACACCCCCCCCCTCTTGACGTACTTGCTGATTACAGCTGTATCACCCTGGGGAACACGCACACATCCACTTGACTTCCTTCCTAAGCTGCACACATGTGCGCCTGCTTGCAGAGTGTGGCCGGCGGGGGAGCAGTGGTGTCCCCACTTCACCTGTCCACTCAGCCACAGGCTTGTCTATGCAGAGGAGAGTGAGCCAAGGGGTGTTCTCACACCAGACAGCACTTACTGATGAATGGACTCCCTGCTTCCTGGTGCCATTGATAACCATCCCATAAGCTCTCCCCATGATCTACCAACATCCCCATAAGATACTGCATGGAAACAAAACACTACTCCTAGGGAATCTGTGTTCCCTCAGACCTTCCCAACCATTTCTGACACTCATGGGGTAGCCCCACAGTAGGAGCAGTTCCAACCATGAGATAGTTGAGGCCTACAGCATCTGTCTTCTAGCCCAGGAGGTGTACCAGGGGGTTACTTGTATAAACTTCAATTTTGTTTTGGGGGTCCAAGCTTGAAACAGGCTTAAGGACTAGAATGAAACACATTTGCAAGTCTCAGCTGAAATCTTGAAGCAGGTGATCTAACATCTGGAGCACCTAACCACTATGGCAAACTAAGTGCTTTCTCATCCTTTTTAAACACGTGTTGTCAGCCAGAAAGAGGAAGAGGAAACCAACAGGGTTTTGATGATGCTTGCAAGTCAATTTCCTGCCTTCATTCTCAAATAGTTCTGCTGACCCCTCAGGCTGCTAGTTTTAGAAACTACACTATAAATACGATCAGTTATAGTAATGCTGCTTGGTATTCACATCAGACCTCTTCCTCAGCAGCGATCACCAAGTGCTTTCCCGATTGTCTGATTTGTCAGCGCACAGGTCGGCTACACTGCAGGTCTTCATCTCGGTGGCTTGCATTCCCTTCCAGCACACCTAGAGGGGAACCACCTGCTCTGCAAGTGCTCTCTAAGTTTCTCCTTCCCTTATTCTCTCACTCCTCTGCTGCCCCTCACTCCCTGCTGCCTCCACCCACCCAAATCCAATGTCATGGACAGGCAGGTGTAATATAAAAGTGCTGGGCACCAGTGGTAGAAAGCGGACAATGAGATCAGGGCAGTAAGGAAGAGAGGTTGCTTTCTTCTTTCCCCATCTGAAATCCGGATTAAAAAAAAAAATTAGTCTTTCAGTTCTTTGTCTATAAAATAAGGGACTTGAACTTGCAGTTCTCTGAGGTTTCTACCAGCTCTGATGATAATTATTTCATGAACATTCAATTGTACTCATTTCTGGATCATCAGGATGGAAGCCTATTGCTTTGTTTTGTCCCAAGTTCTTCTCCCCCATCAAACTTGCTGTGAAATGAATCTTTTCTCCTCCAAAATAACATGTTTTTTCTGCAAAAAAATTTACAAAAAAAGACACCTCTTCTATAACTCTGCCTTGCTTTTGACTGGATATCTATAGAAATATTTTTCTTTTTACAATAATTGGGGTAATTCTACTAGCATTTAAGAAGTGTGAGGTCAGAGATCCCCTCAGTCCTGCAGGATTCAGGAGAGAGTATATGCCTGGACTGTTAATAGGTGTTCAACAAATATTGTTAATTGAGTGAGCATAACCATGAGTGTAGCTTTCCTCTCTAATACCTCATTTTGTAGGGGAGTAATTAGCTCATCTGAAGAACATCAAGTAGGTCATACACACACATAGTAGGGCAGTTTCCTCACACAAGAATGACAATATGGGCTCAATTCCTTATCCTACTGCTTTAAACTGTAACCTTCTTGGGGACAGGGAAGATGGTCCATGTGGAGGTCTTTAGGGCCATTCACAAATATTTCCAGATCACCTCCTTTTGGACATGACAGGGTTACACTTTGCCACTTCTTTGGAGGTTAGCCATGATAAATTACTTGCTTTAATCAATGAAATGTGATTGGAGGTGATGTGAGTCATTTCTGGAGGGGTGCATGAGAGCCAGGGTTCAACTCACCATGTTCATTTCCTCCCTCCAAGGCGACCATGGACCCTTATTATGAGATAGGGTCTCTGGGTGACTGAGTGACTAGGATGAGTAGTCTCCTGCTGAGCTGTGTTGGGTGTTAAGAATCCAGGTTCCACCTAAGAAGGCTGATAACAGAATGTGAGCTAGGAATAATGAGTTGTTTGGTTAAGCCAGTGAGATTTGGAGGTTATTTGCTACCACAGTAGAAGTTGACTTATCTTGGCTGCTATGGTCTAACCTAGAGTTCTTGAGAAAAATCAAAAAAAGATATCTCCACTACTTCACCCAACATCTGAACAAAATGGAAAAAAAAAAAAAAAAAAACACATGGAAGGCAGATGGAGACCAAGCTGTTACTGGTATTATTAATTTAATCCAGGGAACACTGGACCGAAGGGTGTGATGATAGTGGGAAATACCTGCCCAGCTAAGGCTCACAGCTTTACTTGGACATGGGTTCTTGCTCAGGTACAGCAGGCTTATTAATTTGTTCAGGTTGCCATAACAAGTGCCACAGACTGCATAGCTTAAAAAACAAGAATTTATTTTCTCACAATTATGGAGTCCAGAAGTCCAAGATCAAGGTGTCATCATACTTGTAGATGGCTGCCTTCTCCTACCTGTATTTTTACATAGTCTTCCCTCTGTGAATGTCTGTGTTCTGATCTCTTCTAAGGACACCACTCATACTGGATTTAGACCCACCTCTGAAGACTTCATTTAACCTTAATTACCCTATTGGAAGTTTCTATCTCAAAACACAGTCACATTCCAAGGTACTGGAAGTTAGGACTTAACACATGCATGAATTTGGGAGCAGGGGAATAACATTAGGCTCATAACAGTAGACTTCTTAGTTGGCAATGTAGCAAAAAGGTAGAGCTGAGCCAAGTATGCCCTACTACAATCTTTGCAAATGTATTATTCACAAGGCATTCTTTCCAAGTTGACTGACCGCCTGCCCCTCAAGCTCTCCAAGGGTGACGTGGGAGAAGGTGTGCAAAGATGTCAGCCATTTCACACCAGGTCTACTTTCACATGGAGGAAACATGGGAGTGGGAGGGAGCATCCCCCTCCAACAGTCCACATGTGGCTCACCCCTGCACCCTCAGCACCCAATGCAATGGAACTTGGCTTGGTTCCATTGAAGACTTGGTTCATAGAAGATACTCAGTAAAATAAAAGTCTCTTTTGTGACTTTTCATACATTGTTTTCTGGAAGGAGGGTGCTGGTTCCACTGCTGTTGTGTCATGTTACTCTTTAGTGCATGTGTCTATTTTTTGCCTACAGCACCCCAACCACCAGTTCTGCTAGGGGAAAGGATTCTCTGACTACACCCTGCCTTGTGCCAGGCTCAGAGCAGCTGCCTAATGGGGTGGTAGCAAATTGAGCTCTGGGTTTATTTTTGACTTCTGAGTCTCTCACACTGCAAACAGGCCTGAGAAATAAGAACATGGTATAGCCAAGCCTAGCTAGGCACATCATAGGAGATTGCTTCAGAGACAGGGCTGACAACCTCCTCCCCAGGTAAAGATGAGCCACTGTGGTACCAGCCATTGGTCCCTGTGGTTCTAAGGGGTATTGGGTGGGTCTGCCAAGTTCCACTGCTGTTGGGGAAAAAAAAAAAGAATGTGAGGGAGCCAAGCCAAATGTGCACAGCTCTGCCACGAGAAGCCAAAGTGGCCTTTTTGAAAGATTAATGGGGCATTTGGCTCTCAGCTTCTTAACAAGAGAGAAGGGAAAAAGCTTTCTGAAAAACAGCAGTGGCTCCTGGCAGGGATTCCAGAGGAGAAGGTTGAAAGCTGCAGGATACCCCTTCCCCCAGTACATTTCCCCTCAATCCTTGCTTTCTCTTTTCCCACAGTCTCTCACCATGCTACTTCTCTTGCTTCCTCTTCTCATTTCTTCTTCGGTGTTTTGGCCTCCCAACATGAGGTCTGCCTTTCCCTTTAGTTGCCCTGTCATCTGATCTTCTTCCTGTTCACATTCATCAGGACTGGGACACTTTGCGTGGTGGGAAGACACAGACTTTGCAATTCAGTTTGGGCTTCCATCTCCACTCTGCAAGTTTCTGAAATCTGTGCAATGGACATGGATTGTGTTTGTCCCCTTCCTTGGGGGATGGCACCCATATATTCCACTGGGGAAACGTCCCTTCCTGCTTCAGGTAATTCTGGTTAAAATGTCAATCAAGTACCACCACCGTTGCATGATCTGAGCATCCAATCCCACTTGACTCAGGGACTGGTTCAAGGTAATCAAGCAGGGCCAATCAGAATTCTTTTGAGGGTCACTATGGGAGGCAAGCTGGAAGGACCATTGGATCCTGTGGCTTCTGGGAGTCATCTTTTTACCCCTTGGAGGAGAGGCTTTCTGAGGATGAAACAACACAGAACAAGGCAGAGTCAAAGACAAGGCACAGATGGAGCACCTGGATCCGGGAAAAAGCCAGATCAACCTCTGAACTTTCCATCACACGAGCCACTGAGGGTTCCTTCCCTGCCCCTGAATCAGTTTGAATTTGGTTTCTTTCACTTGTTAACCAGTGAAGCCCTGATGATCACACTGTGTGACTTTAGGCAACTCATTTAACTTCTTGGAATCTCAGTTTTCACCCTGACCCTCATGCCCTCAGTTTAAGTGGGGTGCATCCAAAACCAAGTATGTTTCCCTCTACTCTAAAATTCAGCATACCCTTCTTACAACATTTCCTCCCTCTAGACTCTCCTCCCACTAGGCTGAGAGCTCAGGGATGTGTCTTATTCATCTTAGTATTTTCAGCACATACCCTGGGACATGAAAGGAGCTCAATAATTATTTATTTGCTCCCAGTTTCTCTCTTCTTTTAGGAATCTAATTATAGCCTCCTGCTGTAAGTTCTATAAATCAGTCTCATTACTTATGTGGTGATTTCATCTCATATAATCTTGTTTTCAAAAATAACTGTTCTGTCTGACTATTAGCTGTGAGATTTATGGTCATGCCTGAAGATTCTCAGTTTTTCCTAGACTAAAGCTAAAGATAAAAAGCTAGAACATTGTTTCTTTTAAGATTTCCCTGAAAACAAATACCTAGGTTAGTAAGTTACACATCATCTGCTTATTATTTCAGTGTTTAAGCACTTTCCCCCCAATTCATTTATTTGAGGAAGACCTAGAATTTATTGAAGCCTCTGATTCACCTATGCACCCAGGTTCTTCAGCTTTTTGGTTATGCCTGTTTTTAACTTAAAATCAAATCTGGCTTAAGTCTACAACCTTTAAAAATAGCAGAACCTGGTCAGTTGCCAGAGCTTCCAGGAAAGCAAAGCAGGTTAAGGAGGAATTTTGAAAACCTTGATATATGTTAACTATAACCACTGAGGGTTAAAAATAAAACAGAGAAAGGGAACCAACCCAGAATGAGAGCAATATTGTAGACTGGTCAGCGGATGCTGGGTCATGCTGCAGTGACAAACTCCCACATCTCAGTGACTCTCGCATGACTGTTTTGCTAACATAAAATCCACCACAAGTCCCCTGCCTCTGCAGGGGAACTCTCTTCCAAGTGGTGATTCAGGGAGCCAATATGCTTCCATCGTGTGATTTCAGAACCTCATCACATGACTTCTGGGGACCCTGAGTTGGGAAAAAGAAGTCATGAAGGAGCTTTTCATTACCTCAGCCTACATGTGACCTTTGTTGATAGCCCATTAGCTGGAAATAGTCATCTATCTGGCTTTGCCCAACTTGCAGCTTCAAAGTGTGGAAGACCTCATAGGTGTTTAGTAGGCAATCAGCTTTCCGGCAGGAGGGCGGGGCTCAGGTTGATTCATTTACTTTTAAATCACTTACAAAGCAATGTCCTAAAACTTAGGAAAATTCACTCTAGAAACTGACATAGAACAAGGAGAGAAGAGGGGTCGAAAAGAGAGAGCTGCAACTTACTCTCTGATTTGACTTTCATTTCCTTGGCAGGCAATTTGAAATGCACATTTATATCTCATTTTAGAGACCTTTATACTTTTTAAAGAGTATCACAGAACAGTCTGGCAAAGAGTATTCTAATCCTGATTATTTAATTAACTAATCTGTGACCTTGAATGGCATCTCTAATTCTCAGTCTGCTCATCAGTACATTGAGAATGATAATTCATATACTTCACTGAGTTTTGGTGAAGTTCACATGATGTCTGAAATGCCTAGCAAAGTGCTCATGTCATAGTACGTGCTAAAGAGTTTGCTGAATGAATATCCACGAGCAGGTTAACTGTTTCCTGCTTAATCTAATATATACTGCTATCATCAGGATATTAAACACGAATGGTGTGAAGGGCGCAGAGACATTTTCAGTCCATCATTATGTCACAATGGGTAAATTCACTCTGGGGGGAGGAACTATTTTAAAATGAAGGCAACCCTCATTCTGCTCCACTGAGCTATTGCAAAACTCAAATTAGATCTGTGCAAAGGCTGGGTAAACGGTAAAGTCCATATAAATGGTAAATATTGGCACAAACAAAATTGTGACCAGGGCTGGCCTCACAGGAGCATGACCTGGGCAGCCACACAGGCCCGTGCTCTTAGAAGGGCCTCACACTCCGTTTCATGATCTGTGGTCACCATCCTGAAAGTCTTCATAATTTTTTAGATAGGGGTCCCATATTTTTAGTTTGCACTGGGCCCCACAAACTACGTAGCTAATCCTGATTGTAACTGAAAATGTTGCTACTTTTTGTCTAAGGAAGGGAGTTTTAGATGCATTTTGTGGTCCCTTTCAGCCCTAAAATTATATGATTCTAAAACATATTCCAAGTGTTGTACCATTTTTATTTGTTTTTGTAAAACTGTTCTGCCATTCTTCTATTTCTAATCAAACATTTTTTAAAGTATCTGTTATTTCTCACAAGCTCTCAATCTTTCAGTTTCCACTCCCATGAAGCTCTGGGAAAAGATTTTATTTTCCCTACTAGATTCCATCTACTTAGCGCAAGTCCTTAGAGACAATTTCCACTTTGTGTTTTTATGAGGTCTCTCTCAAAGGATGCCGTGCCGCCTGCTTGACGGTCTGGATTCCACACCGAAGACACGCTGGCATTGAGCAATGTGATTCATGCTTTTGCAGAGTTTGAACATATTTTTTAAACATCTACTTTGGGAAGAGAACCTTGGAGTTACGGCATTCTGTTTCTGAACAAGGAAAGCTGCCGTGTAGCAGAGAATGTGGAAGACTTGGCATCGGTAGATTTCTGTTCAAGCTCCTTTTTCATCATTTACCGGATGTGTGAGCCCAACCAAATTACTTAAATCTCTCAGGGCTTTAGTTTCCTCATCTGTAAAGTGGGGTTGTTAGGATTAGGGGCAAGTAGTATATGATTCATAGGGCTCTGGGGAGAAGAAATGAAAATGATGTTCTTAAAGCTACATGCTGTAGAGATGTCTTCATTCTGAATAATTTCATCTCGTTAATGAATTAATCAGCCATGATAACCTAGAGAATTAAAATGACCTCCCTGTACTATTCCACTGGGTTATGTAGAAAATGGGTTATTTCGTTGATCGATCACATTTAACAAATATCTTTTGAGCACCCACTGTGAGCTGGGCACTTTGCTAAACACATACCAGGAATTCTGAAATTAGATCACAATCTCGTGTATCCTAAAAAAAAAAAAAAAAAAAAAAAACCTGCATAGCTTTATACATTGCATCATAAATATTCCATTGGCAAATATTTAATGGGCATCCACTATATTTCAAATTCATAATATGAAGATTTTTTTAAAGCAGAGATAGAAGGTGCTATGGGAATTGCACCCAAAAAATTAACCAAGTCTTTTTAAAAAATAATAGTAATATGGCAAGGAGGGAAAAAAAGTTAATGTAGAAGCTGGAAGCAGAAATCCTCAGGGAATTCATAGCAAAAACATCACAATTGGCCATTTCACTTAAAAAGGGTAACCCTAGGGGGTGTGCAGGGTAGAGGAGAATAAAGGGGGAAAATGGAACAACTGTAATAACAATCAATAATTTTTTTTAAAGAAGGGTGACCCCTAGGCCAGGGGTGAGATGTGTAGGAGAGAGAAGTAAAAAAAATAAAAAAATAAAAAAATCCAATACTAAAATAAAGTAAGAATTTATGTGTTGCTAGTCAAAATAAAGTAAGAATTACAAATTTCTCCAAGGAACCGCAGAAGGAAGAGAGTAAAGGGACCTAGAATAGAAGGAACCTGGCAGAGATTAAAGGAAGAAACGGACTGGAGAAAGAGAGTGCGGACCAGGCACAGAGATGCAGGAGGACTGAACCCCAAGAAGCAGCGACAGCCAGGAGAGGCTCCTGGTGGCAGGAAGGGCTGCTGATTCCAGTTGTGCCCATTGTGCAAGACAGTTCCCAGGCAGAGAGATCAACCTCCTAGTTCATACAGTTATTCAAACAAGTTCTCAGCAGATGATTGATACCCAAGGCCTTGAGGAACTGAGCTTTTTCCCTAATTCACACAAAGTCATTATTTGGACTAGCAGGATTATGCTGGGGAATGTTGAAAATTGCTCTTCTCTTTCATGTTGCGGCCAGCAATGTAGCCCATCCAGCCCGTCTCACCTGGGAATCACCCCCCAATGGTCACTTAAATTATACTGTACCGAATCTCCTTGTATGGGTGGTATATTTGGAAAGCTCAAGGGAAAAGTCAGTCAGTTGTGGTTAGAAAAGAAAAGACATTGGTAAGAGATCGGGAACTCAGTAGAAGCCTGAAGTCACCAGGAACATCCTAAGTACCTAGAGAATCCCCTGAGGGTATGGAGGGTTGGGGGACTCCCATTGGGGCTTTATTTGTGAGATGGATGTACCAGCAGCTTTTATTTAAATATTACAGGACAAGGTAACCCTACCAGGCTGGAGAATTGAGGTTCCTAAAAAGCCAGCATTCGTGTGTGTTATAGGGTAAAATCCCCTCCTGCCCCACAGATACACGAGCCATGCTGCTAGTCCTGCACCCTGGAGAGAACACACAAAATGGGGCTTCTGGTGTCTAAACTCTACCTACTAGGTGTGGTCTGAGGGATACAGCTCCAGGCAACGTCTTCAAGAACCCCGGAACCATCTTTCTCCTACTTATAGCTGTAACATGACTTTAGGAAAGATCCTACACCCTCCTTAAACCTCAGGTTAAAATACCTGTCTCGTCTCTCCCATCAGCCGTGATTTAAACAAAACAAAGCAACACAACAACAGCAACCAAAATCATCCTTGGATGCAAACATCCTTGAGAAATGTGAGAGGGCCATAGACATGGAGGATACTATTTGTGCAAAGGTACATGCTCTCGTCCCGGGACAATGCCCAACCACGTTCAGAACTGTAAGGGACCCTGGGACAGGCCATTGTTCTCTGGGAGGGAAGACACAGGCCAGTCTAACTGGTTCCAGCTGTTCGGAGGCGGCACTCACGGGGCCCAGGAGGTGTCCTAGCCGTCCACAGCAGAGGCTCTCATTTTACTGGAAATCACAGATTTCTCCACCTCTCACCACCCCCAGAATTGTACTCTAGATTTGAAACCACATGGAGTCATGCCGATCATTTTTTTCGGAGATTGTCAAACTTTTGCAGCTAATTATCAGTTGGAGTCAGTGCAACAAAAGCTGCATTTCTATGCTGGATTTTATTAAAATGCCTCTGATATCAGCCAGGGGCTGTGGTAAGTGTGTGCACTGGGGTTTTTCCTTTCCCTCAGAGAAAAGCCCCAGCAGGCTTTATAAATCAGTACTATTAACTGGAATGGTAGAGACTGACTCAAGTAAACGCTGTCACTTCCGCTTTTAAGAAACAATGAGCTATTTCCTGGATTCTCGATTAGGAAGGCTTTGGGGGCTATGAAGGAAAAATGTAATGTTCCTAAAGATGAAACATGATTAATGGTAGTTCAAAAGGATCCTCTAAGCTATGCTGATGGCCCAGGAGTCTGCATTTACTGGTTTCCTCTGGAAATCTAGCTTCCATGAATGTTCTAATACTCCCCTCACCACCCTCCCCCCACCCACACACACACACGCACACTCCCCTCAAACTCTATGGATTTGTCTCAAGACAAATCTTCCTTGAATGGTGGAATAGGTTAAAAGACTATGAATGTCTCTTAGTATTTTTATTTATCATTGCATTGAGAATTCAACTTCCTTCTGTCAGTGATTTGCTGGAGATTGAGGGAAGGAAGGAAAAGAGATTGTGCCCTAACACCATTTTAAGATTTCTGAGCCTATCAATATAAAAATTCTAGAAGAGGTCATCAGATCTTAACATGTCCTCCAAATCACCTTCGTGTGTACCACCCCTCTCTCCTTCCATCCCTGGCCACAGAGAACTAGGTTTCCCTCCTGTCTGATCCCTCACCATCTTCCTGGCACTGTCCGCATCGTATTGATTCTGGCTCCTTGTCTCTGTAGATAGATGTGCTCAAGTCCCTTCCACCCCAAAGATGAAGGATTCCATCTCTTCTCTTTTTATCACAGCTGAATTTCAGAATGTGTTGCTACACACTTTTTACCCATCACCAACTGCAATTTTGTTTCTTCCACCCCCAATGTCCCCGAAACCTGTAAGAATCACCATGTACCTTCTGCTGGGCACACTCTAAAAACCTCTCTTCACTAAGTGTTGTAACTTACCTTTCTGCCACTCTGATTATTTTCACATGGACGCTTCTGACTTTCTTTCTTTTCACCAGTTGGATGATGATGGTCTCTCCCTTTCCTTCTCCTTCTGATTGCTTTTCTTCAGTTTCCACTGTCAGCTCTTTTTCCTTAATAGTTCTTTTAAATGTAGAATCATCACAAATCCCATTCTCTCTTTTCTATAACATAAGTTTCTTCATGTGTAAAAAGAGTAGAAGGGGCAGCTATAATAGCAATTAGAAGGTGGAATCAAGTGGATTTTGTCATTAATCCAGTAACACTATTAAACATAGGGTTACTTTGTCAAGCAGATCAGGATTCATTAGGATACGGGACTATTTGTTGAGCCAGACCTGGGAAGAGAGTGACAGTGTGATAGGGAATTAGCTGAGGTGTTGCCATGGTGATCTTCCTAACTCCCATGCTAGTCATGTTGAAAGTGCCAGGTACGAAAACGCATTCGGACACTGATTTTTAAAAAATACCAGATCTCACGCATCCAAATAGGCATTGGCCTCTAAGTTACTACGGACAAGGACCACTTATTCCAACAACGCTGCCATTGTTGAATTCCTTTCTGAACTCCTCTTTGGCATTTGCATTTGGAGCCAGGATATGAGACACTTAATAGTCTGGCCTCATTGCTTGAAGGTGACTTTTGATTTTTCCTCTGAATAGCTTTAGCCATCATTCACATCCAAATTGCTTTCCAGACACCAAGACTAAGCCTTTAACTTAAGAACATAAATTGGGACACAATGACAGAAGAGCCTCTGCTGAGGTTCATGGCTGGGGAAAAGACCACAGCCAACAGACGTGTCAGGAATGGATGCCAGAGCCAGTCCTCCCCGCCACTTCGCTCCCAACTTCCTGAGCCCCACACGTCATCAGGATGCAGTCCAGGCAACCTCCCTGCTAACTCCCCAGTGTGACACTTCATTCCTGGGATGCGAGATGCAAGAGGGATTCAGAGAATAAGAAAGGAACAGAAGCCTAGAAATGAGCTTTCCTCAAAAAGTGCCAATGTTGGTTTTCAACTGAATGAGGCTTTCCTTGAGTGGACTCTGCTCGTCTCCACGCAGTAATGGGAAGAGGAGTCCATGTGCTTTCTTCCAGGTGAGGTGGTTCACAGTCTGTGAAAGGGAGGCAGATGGTTCTCAGGCTATGGCTTGGCCCCATGAAGCTCCTTCATGGTGGCCAGTCTCTGGATATTGACCTCTGGCCCTCTCTCTGCATCCTCCACCTTCACTGTCAAGGTTTAGTCCTCTTGACTAAAACTTCGAAGATATTCTTCAAGATCAAACCCCATCTTCCTTCAGCTCTACCGTAGCCCACTGCCCCTCAACTTGTCTCCTGAGGATGGTGGAGGGAGTGTTCTGGGACTTCCCCCATCCTCTACACCTCACATTCTTGCCCAAAGTCTCCATTCTGTTCCCAATGTCTTGATTATTAAGGATCTTTTTTCCTTTGGGTAAAACATAACTTTACAAAGCAAAGGCTTTGGCTTTTTGAACTAGTGTTTCTAATACAGGCTTCAACATCCTAAAGTTAAACTGAACATTGACAATTCCTTTCACTTTTAATTTTTGTTGTAACATTCTCAATACTCCACGAAGCAATGTAGGTACTTTTGATGAGTTAGAGAAAAAGTCATGGATTCATACAAAGAAGTTGGCACAAGAACAACAAAAAAGACAAAAGCAACTACTTTATTTTTTCTCCATATTCTTCTGGCTGCTGTGTGTGTGTGCATTCATGCATGTGTGCGTGTGTGTGTGCGCAAGTTCTGGGTGGAGTGGTTAAAGGGGTCCAGAGACTGCATGCCTAGTCTTTTCCACTATCCATCCAGTCCATTGAAACTGCTCTTATAAGAGGTACATTCATGTCTCCCAGTGTGTTCAGTTCTCAGCTGGATGGTCAGTCAGTGGTCTGTCCTCTTTCTCACCCCGTTGACAACATTAGCCACAGCTCATCACTTCTTCTTCCTTGCAATTTCCCCTTTAGTTTTAGAAGGCCGCTTTCCCAGTCCTTCTGCTCCCCTGTTAGTTGTTCCTTCAAGCCCCCTTTACTGGGCTTTCCCTTTCTCTTCTACTATTAAATGTTGATGTGCCCAGGACCCTGTCCTTGCCCTCTGTATAGACTCATTACTTATTTGAGCTCATTCATGACTTTAAACACCATCTCTGTGCTGATGACTCACTAATTTGTATCTCCAGCCATCAGCTCCTCTTGACTCGAGACTCATAAACCAAATGCCTCATACCCCATCTCCACTAGATATTGAACTCAAAGTGTCCAACAAAAAGCTCCTTACCTCCCCTCCCAAAACTGCTCCTCTCCCCAGAATTCCACGTCTCTATAAATGGCAATAATTTTTCTAGTGTCTCAGACCATAAGCCTTAGCCTCCTTTTTCTCTCACTCCACATTTAATGTATCTGCAAGCCCTGTCTGTTACTCCATTTCTGATTGTTTCTCTTTCATTGTTCTCTCCCTGGTCCAGGTCACCACCAGCTCTGGCCTGAATTTTGCACAAGTCTCCTCACTGGACTCCCTACTACCCCTTAACACTCTATAGCCTGTTCACCTTACTTTAAAATCTAAGTTGGATCTTCTCCTTTCTTTTCTTCAAACCCTGCAGTGACTTCTGATGGTTCCACCTAGGTTTGCAAGCCTTCCATGATTGTGTGCCAAGCCAACTCTCTAGCTTCATTTCCTGCCACTGAACCCCAGCCCTACTGGGCTCTTTGGTTGTTATACAAATATACCAACTTATTCCCTCATCAGAGACTTTGCACTGATACTCCCTTTCTGTCTAGAGAACTCTACCCCAAATATGCATATTGCTCTCTCCTTTATTTCCCTCAGGCCCTCCCTTGTTATTTATCACCCAATTTTGAGTCCTTCCCTGGCCACTGATTAAACTTAGAACTTCTGTCTCCCTGTGTCCTTACCTGTATATTTTGCTTCTTAGCATTTACCATTATCTGACATATTACATATTATTTGTTTACCATTGGTCTCCCTTATTAGAAAGTAGGCTCAGCCAGAACAGGAACTTTTTCTGGTTTTGTTTTCCAGTTTATTGCTGGTATTTAAAACAATGCCTGACATCCAGCTGGAGCTTAATAAATAATGAGTGAATAAATCCTGTGAGGAGGCTTATGAAGTACTTCCAAAAACCCCAAAGTCCTCAGTTCTTCTATTTCACAGATCAGGACCTGAGGCCCCTCAAAAGACAGGAGTAATGGCTCAAGACCACCCAGCAGTCAATGGCAGGGCCAAGCCAGATTCTGGGTCCCCCATTTCCCACTCCTGGTCTCTTTCCATTCACATCCCAACAATAGTAGAAGGAATGGATGTCAGCTTCTGTCTATTGGGTGACATTGTGAAGGTCATGCTTCAAGAATTTATCCCAATACACATTAAAGACAGAGAGGCCAGCAAGGAGGCTGAAGTTATGGCACCACCAGGAGTGACATGATGGGGACCTATCTCCCTAGTCACTGGGCAAGTCAAGAGGGAGGGCAAAGTTTGTGAAAGAAGCTTGTTGAATGTGCTTACTTCCTCTGTCGAATATTAACTGGCTATAAAAGTGTGGGTTTATTTCTGGGATCTCTGTTTTCATGCCAGTACCATGCTGTTTTGATTATAGTGGCCTTATAGTATAGTTTGTTATTAGGTAGTGTGATCCCTCCAACTTTGTTCTTCTTTCTCAGGATCACTGTTGCTATGCAGGGCCTGTTGTGGTCACATATAAATTTTTGAAATATTTGTTCTGTTCCTGTGAAAGACGTCATTGGAATCTTGATAGGGATTCCATTGAATCTCTAGATTGCTTTGGGTAGTACAGACATCTTAATGGTAGTTTATTCAATAAATGGTGTTGGGAAAATTGGACAGATATGTGCAGAATATTGAAACTAGACCACCTTCTTATACCACACACAAGAATTCAAAATAGATCAAAGACTTAAATGTTAGACCCAAAACATAAAAATCATAGAAGAAAACATAGGCAGCAAAATATGGGACATTGCTCTAGAAATATTTTATTGAATATATCTTCCAAGGCAAGGGAAGAAAAAAAGAAAAATGAGACTACATTAAACTAAAAAGTTTTTGCACAGCAAAGGAAGTCATCCACAAAATAAAAAGACAACCCACAGAATGGAAGAACATATTTGCTGATATATCTGATAAGGGGTTAATATCCAAAATTTATAAAGAACTAACAAAACTCAACAACAAACAACCCAAATAAAAAATGGGCAAAGGACCTGAATAGACCCTTCTCCAAAATGGACATACAGATGGTCAGTAGACTTATGAAAAGATGCTCAACGTTACTAATCATCAGAGAAATGCAAATTAAAACCACAACAGAGGTCATCTCATACCTTTCAGAATTTCTATCATCAATAAATCAACAAATTGTAAGTGCTGGTGAGGATATGGACAGAAGAGAACCATTTTGTACTTTTCATGGGAATGCAAATTTGTACAGCCACTGGTAAATCAGTATAGAAATATCTCAAAAATGTAAAAATGGCTCTACCTTTCAACCCAGCTATACCACTTCTGGGAATATATCTGAAGGAATCCAAAACACTAATTCAAAAAAAACATAAGCACTCCTATCACTCATTGAAGTCTTATTTACAATCGCCAAGACATGGAAGCAGCCCAAGTGTCCAACAGTAGATGAGTGGATAAAAACAACTATGGGATATTTACATAATAGAATATTACTCAACCATAAAAAAGAAGAAAATTTTATCCTTTGTGATAGTATAGTTGGACCTGGAGAACATTGTGCTAAGTGAAATAAGCCAGTCAGAGAAAGACAAATACCATATGAGTTCACTCAGATGTGAAATCTAATGAACAAGCTGAACTAACAAGGAACTTGGGGACAGACTCATAGAGGAAGAGCAGATGACAGCTAGTGAAGGGGCAGAGGTTAGGGTGTGGAAAAATTGAGACAAAGGAAAAAGGACTAGTGGACATGGACAACACTCGGGGAGAGGGGGATCAGGGGACTAGATGGTAATGGAAAGAATACAATAAAGATTAAATTGAAAAAGAAGTTTGTTGAATAAGTGCATGTGGTGTTTAAAGGGACAAAAGTAAAATAAATCAGAGTGATTTCAAGGAAGGAGGACCCAGGCTTTATTTACCTTTGCATCTTCTATAGTAGTACTTTAGCATACAGTGGGTGCACCATAAATATTTACTGACAGTCACATTAATGAGGAAGGCCAGAGGATCACAGTTCACGGTTGTGCTAATGAGTCAGGTTCTCTGAGTACAATGGACAGAACACAAATTTGAGGTCAGATGAACCTGGGTCAAATCTCACCATCCTTACTTAGTAGCCAGGTGATCTTGGGCACAAAGCTATTCTGTTCTCACACTCACTAAATTAGTGAAAATATGAGAGAGAGAGAGAGAGAGAGAGGTCTAAATACCATCATGTGGATAACGTGCTATCTTAACTCAGTGGGCCCAAAAGCTCAACTTAATTTAGTAGCTCATAGGCGTCTACCTTTTTTTTTTGAAATCCATGTCTCCTCATTTCTGGATCTGCAATGTTGAGTTCTCAGCTCCCCTCCTGTCCCTCTTCTTAAGTGGATCTAGAGAAGAGAGAAGGCTCCTGTTACTGAACTTGGGATTGGTCCCCACCTCTGAACCTGGGATTGATTTGGTGGTCTCCATCTGCTTAGCTGGCATTTTTCTCATGTTTATTTTCTTATAAATGCATAAATCACATCGGCTCTGCTGAACAGTCACTAGAGTAACTCAGCAGGCCAGCTACAAATTACAGACCAATGGTGGGCCTGCTATTAGTGCTTCCAAGTGGTGATAATCTATCTCTATTTTCATGCACACCTCCCACACTTTGTTGATATCTCATCTTTGACAATGGCATTGATTCCAGAGAAATAACAATTTGAGCCTCATCTCTGGGCTCAGAAGAAGGACCTTGGTATTCCAGCTTGAGAACAAGAAAAGCTATGTTTCTATCCTGTCCTTGCTTACAGGAGCAGCCCACATAGGCCCTTCACAGAACTGTATGCTGTTCCCATCCGAGGCCTGCCAGCTTCCGAGGTTAAGTCTGCAAGACTAAAGGAAAGCAGGGGCTGGAAAAGTCTTGGAGGGAATCCAGAACTGCTGGGGCAAGCCAACCCAAATAACCCAGTCAAGCAAAAATGTGCTTGGACCTGAGCTGGCTGTCTAGACGGTCATGATTGCACACAGGTATGACCTTGCACTTCATTTGGCCTGTGTTGAACTTATTTAAACATGCCTGTCAATGAATGTCTCAGTTTGGGTTCCCCCAGAAACAGATTCAGAATAAAGGATTTCAGTGCAAATAATTTACTTAGGAAGTGATCCTATAGGATCTTGGTGGGAAATGGGGGTGTACAGTGAGATAGAAAAGGGAAAGAAACTAATAAAAGAGGTGTTGTTCAGCTTGTTAACACTGTGGGAAGCTGTAACTCAGACCTCTGTGTTCACTGGAGAAATGCTCCCAGAATCACATCCCAGCAAGAGGGCAAGGAGGCCCTGGTGCCTGTTGATCATCACCTCTCCTCTGTCATGGGTTGAGGGCATGTTCGGCCTGCCAGGAATACAAAACGGGCCACATCCTCTCAGGCTGAGAGTCACAGAGTAAATAGCCTTCCATTCATGAAGGAGAATGTCTAGGGCCTGCGGGCAGGGCATCGCCAACATCTGAAGACAGTAAGTCAAAACACAAAGCTCCCCAATTCTAAAGCTTTGCTCACTCAGATGCTAACCCATTCCTCCTAGAGATTGTTGAATCATGGCCATTGAGATAAAGAAGTCGGGAAACTTGGCAGGTAATACTCCCAGTGCCAGGAGTCCTTTCTAAATAATAACTACATCTACTGAGTGCTCACAATGTGCCAGGCACTTAAATCATCTCATTTAATTTTGCAACAACACTAGGAGGGGAGAACTGTTAGTATTATCATTCCTGTTACATAGGTGAAGTAACTGGAGCTCACAGAGTCTGGGAACTTGCCCAAGACCACATATTCAAAGATAATGAAGCCCAGATTTGGTTCCAGGTGTCCCACTCAAGAGCTCACACCTCGGTCTCCATGCCCCCCTGCTAATGTCCCCGCACAGCCTGTGTCGGGGCTCCCGCAGGGCAGCGCGGCTAGTTCTAGTCTCAGAGCTGTCTGCTAACAAGCCAGTTGCTCCGCAGGTTGAGGAGTGGTTTGCCTATCTGCATCCTGCTCTTTCAGGCAGGAGGGAAGATGACAGGAAATTGGCATTTGCAGAGCCTTTCCCCTACCTGCTCTTCTGCAAGGCTCAGCGTGGTCTTGGAGGTTGGGGGGAAGAATCTGACCGAGGTTCAGAGAAATGAAATGCCCACACCCCGGCAGTAGAGAGGCAACAGGGTGAAATGGAGGCAGTGTGGGCTGCAGCGTCAGCCACCTGACCAGGGAGGAAGGAGCTATTCCCTGCTTCTGATCCACACCCACCTCCTGCCAAAGTACCGGGGAGATTTCATTGCACGCCATCGGCTTACACATATGCCTTCTCCCACTGGGAGTCCTCTGATGACCTGTGAAACCCCAGTTGAAATCATCCAGTGTCGAACAAATGAATCAAAATGATAGGTGAACAAATGAAAGAGCAGGGCCTGGGTTCAGTTCTTCACACTGCCGCATTTCTGTTGAGGCTTTGGACTCGGAGAGGCCTGGATTCACCTGCCCTGGGATGGGCCGCACCTCCCAGACAGTCTGGAGCCCTGCTCGTCCTTGTCTGGCACCAGTCCCCACTGGACTGTCCCCTGCTCCTCACTCCTGCTGTCCTGTCAGCAGGCTCTGCCTCCTCCCCGTACCACCTTTAAATCTTACTTTGTCTTTTTGTCTCTTTCCCTCAAGGTCCAGAAAAGTGATTAAAGCTTCTGTGCCCAATCTATTCCTTCTAAAGTGTCAATGGCCACTAAGAGCTCAAGGTACTGCCCTTGCATGGGAATTTATATTTTAACAAGGAACTGGTAAACACCCAATGCCTTAGCTCAGCAGAATAACAAATATAATAATTAGTAATTACTTCATTCTACTATATGCCAGGCACTATTTTAAGTGGTTTACAAGTTTAAACCTCACACTAATTATATAAGGTAAGTTGTTAGAATAGGCTCTCAAACTTTCATCAGACATCTCCCCACCGGCCTGTCACTGGTGTCTAAATTCTTATAATCTGGTGGTTCTTCAATCAATGGATTGTTGCCACAGTGCCTGGCACATAGTTGGTGTGTGGGTTCTTCAGAAGTGGACTCTGACACGAAGATTCAAGTGGAGGTGGTTCATTCTGGAGGGAAGTGGAGAAACACTCGTGGGGGTGGGGAGGTGTACAAGGAAGAGAAGGCCATCTGTAAACTGGAGTCTTATCACGCCAGCCAAAACAGTGGGCAGTGGAGCTCGATTGAGGAAACATGGGGAAATGGAATAGAAATTGTCCCTTAGTATTATCCCCACCCCAGGAGTAGAGGAGTTGGGGTATTTAAAATTAAGCTCTCATTAGTCATTGGTGGGGAACTGCTCCCAGGGAGCAGTAATCCCTCATCACTCCATCAGTGGGAGAAAGTAGAGTAGTTTTGCAGAAACCCCTCCGGTAAAGAGATACAGGTGCTGGCAGGGGAAGTTGGCTGGAGTGCACCAAAGTGGTAAGGCACAAAGGACAGGAATAGACACCAACACAGTCTGCGGTAGTGTTTAGTACATGCTATTGTTGAATGAATGAGTGAATGAATGAATGAATGAATGAGGTGACTATGGTGATGAGAAGCAGAAATGCTTTGATTTTGGTTGGTTTAGTATGACTCTTAGGCTTCACTGTGATCTTAGTGGGGTTCCACCCTTCAAGATACTCTACCCCGGAACCCTCAGGGTGTCTGATCTCGTTGGTAGCAAAAGAAGATGCTTTACAAGAGTCCTGGGAATGTGGACAGAGTTCTGGTTTTAAATTGTTCAACCCCCACATGACATTTCCCATCATACGTCTGAAGCTTTCATCACAGAATGCCAAGGCCCCTGCAGTAGCTATCGGGAAAGACAAAAAGGCCTCAGAGAGCAGATGTCATCAATTTTTCACTTTTTCACTAGTGAACCCAACCATAATTCTAACCTTGGTAACACAAGGACAGTGGAAACTATGTGAAGCACATGTCTGGATTACATTCTCTGTTGATTTCTCTTGATGTATAGGTTAAAACGCAGCCAATGCAAGTCTTTTCCCCACCCTACCAATTTCTGTCTTGATCTAAGTGTTCCATATTTTGTGGAACTACAATTTTTGTTATTTTTAGCCTCATAAAAATGATTAAAATTTCAAAAAGCACTGCACAAGATTGGAAGGTAGTTTTTCTGTTTTGGTTCCAAGAATTATTTCACATTTCTGAATTAATACAGTTCCAGGTCCAGAGAATCACATGATCTCATTGCTCTTAAACACAGATTTCTCGCATTAATTTTCTCATATGTCAAACCAGAAAATAGAGCTTTAGACCCATAAGCAACACATGTGGTGATGGCTCTCAGGTTAATGACAAGAGGCAATTGCGATGTAATCCTCTCTGGACAAACCTCCCTTCCGGAGAGAGATAACATCTTTCTTTCCCCTTCTCTTACTTTTCCTCCCCTCCCATCTCCTCCTCCTCCTTTTCCTCTTCTTCTCCCTCTTTCTTCCTTTTCTTTCTTTGGTTTCTAAGTGGAATATTTGTGTGTGTGTGTGTGTGTGTGTGTGTGTGTGTGTGTGTGTGTAAGGCCTAACAGACCTTGAATTCTAAGCATGTCTTAGAGAAAATTGAGAAGTTGCCCAAAAGGAGAGTCCAAGAAGACAGCTGTTGTTTTGTCAAAACACGTGCAGTTTTAGGGAGCTCTGACAGGGGATCGTCCACCGGGGACTAACAATAGCTCTATTAACTATAAACTAAGACTCCTACCTGGCCACTTGAGGTCCTCATGCTAGCGAAACAAGATGCAAGGCAGGGGGCTTACTGCACCGGAAGAGGTTAATGACCCTGACTACCAAGGGGAAACTGAGTCTCTACTACACACTAAGGACAGAGATGAGTATGTCAGGAACACAGGCAATCCTGAAGACATCTTTTAACAGTACCTTGCCCTGTGATACAAATTAATGGGAAACTACAAGTCAATGAAGAGAAGACTACCAGTACAATTAGATCTGATTACTTCTCTGGACAGGGAACTATGCCCAGCTATGGGGCTTCCTGTAGGCCAAGAAAATACAGAAAAGATATGGAAGGAAGAAATTATAATCATCAGCTGTGATGATACGACCAGGTGCAGAGACTATGACTATGACAGCTATGAGCATCTATTCTTTTCTTTGATATATTTGTATCTATATTTATATGTATGTATGTGTTTATATATATAACATACACACACATATATCTTCTTTTTCTATATTATTTTTCATTGTTTTTCCTCTTATTCTATTCATACTATGTAATATAAGATGTGGTAAAAGTGGGAAGCCTCATCTCTTGACATTCAAGTTACAGGATATTAAAGTAGGAGTATGATTCAGCTGGAAGTGGAGGTGAACCTAACCCAAAGGTGAATAAAGTATATACTCTCTTGGACAAGGTTAGTTTACTTTCATTCATGCAAAGGGTATTTGCGTCATATTAGAATAAAGCATGATTTTGCCATTGTCTTTATTTGGAAGTTAAATATAGAACAATGTAGAGAGATACACTAATTCAATACAGGTTGCACTGTTCTGGATCACTCCATTGTCAACTTGGGTAAGCTAGGAACTTTCTCAAAATTCCCTTCTTTCCCTCTCTTTAATCTGCATGGTTCCAGGGTAGAGTTGGCCAAAGAAGAACTTGTTCCAGATTTTGAAGGTGGAAGTAAATCAGTGGCCATTCATTATTCTTGGCAGATGGGCAATGCATATGCAGATATGGTTCTGAAGAAACACAGAGGTCCTTACTTTCTTTGCTCTGCATCAGGTTCGTATTTCGATTGCTAGCCTGCTGAAATGCTCAGCAATGGGCTCAGAGATTCAGCAGCACAAGGTATTGACTTCCATAGAGTCCCAGAGGAGTTTCCCCTTTGCTGTCCACTGCAAGAGCTGGATGTACTAGCTTCTCATAGCTCACAGTGAGCGCCAGCTCCTTCACCTACACCTGCGCTTCAGGTGGACTGGTCGGTGGCTCTTTCTTTGAAAGTCTCATTCCTCTTTCACAGCTCTCGCTTCCCAGTTTCTCTCACACTTGTGAAAGGTCCAATTCCCGTAGTAAACCCCTTATTCCCATAATGTTCACTGTTACTCCGCAGCCCTGATTGAGCCCTGACTGACAGACCTACAACCTAGAAAGAATCACAAATGATATTTCCATAATAACAGTCATCTCCCAACAAAAGGAGAAGTAATCAGGTTCTGAGGATAGCAGGTTCTGAGTAACGAGCTCTGAGGTTCTGAGGTTCTGGATAAGTGTTAGCTATGGGAGTGCAGAGCAAAGTGACATTCCATTGGGACTAAAAGGGATAGCTAGAAATAGAATGAATCCCTCAGATCCTCCATTTAAAAATATCAATTCTTATTTTCACTGAGGTTTTTCATGATTATCCCTCACCTTCTCACTGGCATTTTTTTTTTTGGGGGGGGGCGTGTATTAAAACATGCTGGCCTGGCTGGTGTGGCTCAGTGGATCGAGTATTGGCCTGTGAACCAAAGGGCCACCGGTTTGATTCCCAGTCAGGGCACATGCCTGGGTTGCAGGCCAAGAGGCAACCCATCGATGTTTCTCTCACACATCGATGTTTCTCTACCTCTCTTTCTTTCTCCCTTCCACTCTCTGTAAAAATAAGTAAATAAAATCTTTAAAAACAAATACGCCAATCATGTCCAGCATATGCTAGACAGAGACCATAATTCCATGTTAAACTGTGGACTCTGAAGCCAGACATCCTGGAATTGTACTCAAACGAAACATAAGAATGGTAGGTGAACTCAGGGCTACCTGAATCTGGGGACTGTCTCTTTCCTCATCACAGCCCTCTCAGCACTTGAAGACAGTGCTCAGATTCTACCCTGGTCTAGTTTGCAGTCATTTTCATGCAATTCTAGAGCTGTCAAATTCTCCTTCATTTCTGGACAGTCTTTAACTCTCTAGTAAAGAGTTACGACCTCATTGTGGCCTATTCTACTGATCACTGTCAAAGAGCCTAGATCCCACAGGATAGAAATAATGGGCCAACATTTTTAGCAAAAGACTTTGTAGGTTTCCAGGCATTCCATGACTGTATTAATCATTTATTTTAAGTGTTCAGGATGTAAATGTTGTAATAGTGACATTGGGAATACACTGTACTGCTCTGGCTTTTAATATAAGGAAATAGAAATAGAAGTTCTTTGTAGAGCTGGAAATAGTCTTGGGCACATGGCATATAAATTTACCTCTGAGACTTAAATCAGCCTTGTAATTAGTGTCATACTTGCAGACAGACCTGGAGGTCAAGGGGCAATTAATTATGAGTAATTTTTCTGAAATAGAAGCCTGCATCATCCCGTATCCAACTAATTGCTTCAATCCCCTGGTGTTACACATTCCACTTTTGAGAACACTGGGTTATGGAAGGGCTCTCATCCCCTAAGGGGGCTTCTGAGGCAGGTGGGCTGGAGCACAGAGAGAAGCAAACACGTCCCAAGTGCCTGAAAGTATGCTTATGATCTCACTTGGGGTGAAATTGCCCCTTGGGGTTCTTTGCTTACAGGTGACAAAAGCAAACTCTGTCCAAAGTAAATGAAGAATCTGGAGGAAGAATAGGAAGCAGTTCTGAGAACAGCAGGTAAAGCTAGAGAAGTGGAGTGTGGGGTCTAGGCAGCAGACGCAAAGGGGCAAGCTCTTCTGAGAGCCACTCACCGTTTGCTAGCCTGGACCGCAGCTGGTGTCAGTGAGTCACGTGGCTCAAGACTCAGACACAGGGAGAAGGGATCACAGGCTGTCCTGGCTAGAGACATGTGGCTGTCAGAGCCTTGAGACTGCACATTGGGTGAGGAATGGTTCCAAAGAGAAATCTGGATGTTCTTACTAGATAGTGGGGTCACTGCGTTATGAAAAAATGGGTCTCGTGGTATCTGGCCACTGCCACTTTGTACAAGTAAGAGCTAGGGTGGCCCAAAGACACACCCCTCCTCTCAGTGTTATGCTTCTACCTCCCTTTTCCCTACTCATCGTTCCTGAGTTTGGGGGTTTAACCAGACCCCCGATGGTATTCATATTTCCAAGAGCCCCAGCCATTTGATGTCTGACACATGCCACACAATGAAAGTTATAGAACAGAAGCCAAATGACAATTGGGACAAAATTTTCCAGACTTGTCTCTATAGCTAGATGCCAGTTACTAGGAGCCTGAAAAGTTTCATTATCTAGGCAGAGAAGTCACCCAGAGGCATTTTCTGAGACAGTGGAATTTCTTTGCTGCCCAAGAAGTGCTTGGTTCCCAATCCCAAATCCCTTCCCTCCAGTCAAATGCATCTTTTGGGCCCAACCTGGGCTCTGATTTACACAGCTCCTCATGTCCAGAACAGCCTCAGAGTCAAGCCAATGAGGCAGTTTTCTGAGTCTCTTCAAATCCCCAGATATTTCCTTCTAGAAGCTTCCAACAATGCCCAGAAGATGTATGAATGTGTCTGAAGACCTAGTTAAATGCATGCTATGGGGACATTCGCACATATAGTCATTTATCTGGCTTTGTCCTGTCTCCTGTCTGAAATCAGAAGAGAGCTGAGGAGAAGGCCACATCTGGTTTGTTCTGTTTCTTCCCACAGCGACACTCAGAGTGCACGCTCAATCAGAGGTAACAACTCCCATAGATAATGTGGTGCAAAGGCAACGCGTTAGGAGACGGAGAAGCAGGTTCCAGCCCCAATTTCATAGTTTGCAAGCCATTGAACCTCCATCCTCTCATCTTTGCAAAGGTGGCCATGATTCATGCCATATTTCTTGCCACAGGACAGCTGTCATGCTTCAATGAGAGAGTCGACAGGAAAGTGGCTTATAATAGCTATGGACGTGCCACGTGGTTATTAGTCTGCCCTGGCACGCCTGCCACAAACAGAATGAAAACCAGAGACGTTCAGCCAGCCCTGGCGATGCTGGCACTCGGTTCTTGCAGGACAATGTCCCATGTTTATGCCTTTTGGGGACCATTTAAACTCTGAGGCCACCAAGCAGAGGCCCTGATGTTTTATTGTGAGTGCAGCAACAAGCACATGAAAACAGCCCGCTGAACGCCAGCAGCGATGAAATACTTTATCAGAGGATGGTAAGGAGTCAGGCTCTTCCTTTCTCAGCAGTATTTCCCTAATGTCTCTCTTTCCATCTGTCCCTACCACAAAGACACTTGTTCACACCCAGCCTGTTTCCTGCCTGGATCCCTGCCGCCTTCTGCTGCCTGACTGTCTCTCTCTTGCCCCCGACCCACTTCAGTGCCAGAAAGCCCGTGATGCCCCTTCTCAATTCAACTGGGAGTGGCTTCCGGGTTTCTGCCCTGCCTGCCCCTTCTGTTTGAAGGGTCAGAAATCTTTAAAATTGCCTTTCATATCACTCCAGTGGTCCCTGTCATCCTTTCTTCCCCAGTTTCGGGTTTTGTTTGCTTTTGTTCCTGAATTTGCCTTCCAAAAGCAAAAGCTCAAAGTGACTGCTTTACCTTCTGGTTAGTTTTTTTTTTTCTTTTTGTGTGTTTAATATAAATCAATTACTCTGTCTCTGGAAACTAAAAGCAACATATAACCAAAACCCCCCAGTGTTGTGAGATGATTCTGAAGTCTTGGCAGAAAGTTCCAGAAGATTAACATGAAAAGGAACTCCTATCTTGCAAACATTTGCTGGGGAACCCCATCATTCAATAATCACCCCCAGTGCTGAGTGTTCTGATCTCTTGGTCAAAAACTATGCAGGAGTTTTGCTCTGAGCTTTTTTCCTCCTAAACCTGGACCAAAATTCCTTTCTTTCTGACCATCTGGTCTCCTCATTTAACTCAGCCAAGCACAGCTTGACAACTCCCCCCCACTGCAACGGTACAAAGGGAAGAAAAGGAGACCTGAAATCTGCCTGATACAGTCTCAGACTTCAATTCCATGCTACTTTAGGTGAAATAAACCATCAAAGTGATATATTAGGGAACTATGTGCAACAAAGCCGTGTTCATTCACAACTAAAGGCAGGGAAGAACTGGATTTAGAATAAATAGTTCTGGTGCTTTGGGAAGAAATGACTGGAAATTCTATCCCGCTGTGCCTTACTTCAAAATAATAACGGCCAACAGCACTTGCGTCCTTCTTTCTCCACAGTCAACAAAGTGCTTTCGCAAACTGGCAGACATCAAAGAACAGCATAAAACTAATATATACTTGACTCTTGCTATTTTCAAAGCCCTTTTAGGTTGGGTGCTTCAATGCACCCGTTCCCAAATTTTAGAAGGTGGATAAAGTGGGACTTAGTCGATCAATCACTCACCTATGCAGCTCATATTTATTGGATGTCTAGTGTGCCAGGCACTATTCTCGGTCCTAGAGATAGAAAGCATTGAATAAAACAGATGAAGTCCCTGCTCTAACAGGAGAAAAAGGAAGATAATAAGCAAATGTGGACAAGTAAAGACTATAGCAGATGGGATAAGCAGGGGACAAAAGCAGGAAATAAAAATTAAGCAAGGTAAGGGGACTAGAGAGCCATGGGGAGGTGTGCACCGCTGCCTATCAGGTGCTCTCTGATGGAGTGATACCTGAGCAGAGGCCTGAGGGAGGAAACCTCGGAGGGCTCAGAGGCCGGAATGTGCTTGGCTTGTTAGAAAATCAGCAGGGAGGCCAGCATGGCTGAAGCAGAGTGAGCAAGGCAGAGAGAGGTAGGAAATGAGGTCAGAGAGATGAGAGACAAGACATGTAAGGTCCTGCTGGGCACTGCAGAGGCTTGGGATCCAGCCTGAGTGGGTGGGAAGCCCTTCGACAATTTTAAGTAGAGTAATGTGAGCCGACTTACACTTTGACAGGGTTATCTGGCAGAAACTGCATGCCATCCCATACTGTCCATTCCTTCTTCCTTGCACTGTAATGCAAACTCCAGCCTTTTAGCTGGACACATGACATCCCAGAATAAAGACTATATTTCCCAGCATCACTTGCAGGTAGGTATAGCCATGTGCCTAAGTATAACCAGTTGGTGAGAAGCAGAGTATGACAGTGATTCCAAAAAGCATGCTTACCTTTTGACCCTTTTCTTCTTTATTCTATCCTTTGTGTGGAATGCAGATGTGATGGCCGGGGCTCTAGCTGCTACTTTGGGCCATGAAGGCAAGGGGCACCCCTCTGATGGGGTAGTGGTGAGTTGAAAGAAGCTTAAGTCCCCAAGGACTTTGTGGAGCAGATCCATAACTGCCCATGCAGGCTGTCTCCAGACATTTATTTTGTGTCTCTGTTTCTGGCAGCACAGCCTAGTCATAACTGGTACAATCTTTCTGCCCACTGTGTGGAGAATAAACTGTATGGGGGAGAAGGGAAAAATTGGGGATAATCTCTAGTTCATGAATGAGAACATGGAGGCTTGAAGAAGTTAATGACAAACATCAGGACTGTGGTTAAAAGTGTTGGCCTTTAAAGTCAGCAGACCTCCCTTTATTTGAATCCTGCCTCCAACACTGTCTAGCCTATAACCTGAAGCAAGTTCCTTAGCCTCTCCAGTCCTTAAGGTCCTTGTCTATATTATGGGAATGCTACCTCAGATTATTATTGTGAGTATTAAATAAAATAAATTATGTGAAAAGACTTAACAGGGCCTGGCACAGAGCTGGACTCCATACCTCCTGTCTATGTCCAGGAAATAGCTGTCCTTCCAAGATTAGCGTGTGTCACGCATGACGGAAAGGAAATACCTTTGTTAGTAAGAGAGGAGGAGGGGGAGCAAGGAGAAGAGAAACCTTAGCACAGGAAGGGGTAGGATGGACTTTCACGTTCTCAGAAGCTCTCAGCTCCCAGGAGAAAACTGTCAGCAGTAGCTCTGGACGAGCTGCAGGATCTAAGGACAGAAGGCCAGCGGTTTGTCCATCAGCCTGAGGTCTGTGATATTTTTAGTGCTCCAAGCTGTTCCCTTCCTAACCCTCTTTTCTTTCCCCTTCTCTGGTGCCTCTTGTCTTTCCTCTTCCAAAATAAAAAATAGGAACAGTGAAAAGTTTGGGCAACCATCTGGTCCTCAGGCTGTTTTCCTTGGAATGTCCGGATTCTCCAGTGGCCTGGCAGGATGCTGCGAGCCTGTTTGGAAGGTGCTCTCCATATATATATATTTTTTAATCTGAGTACTGGGCTTTGCAACGCAAAGCAGCACATACATGTTTCCTTTTTGGTAGCAGATTCTTTTCCTAATTATGTTTTGCTCAGACTAATATTAAAATAAAGTGGCTTCCTCTGACAACAGTAAGTGTAATAATAACAGGAAATGGCCCAGAATCACACAATAATAAAAATAGAGCTAAAAGAGAAGCAATGAGACTCTTGAGGACAGTCCTACTTCTTTTCCATCTTGTTTCATCCCACCCCGGCCCATCCATCTAGCTGTCCATTCATTGTTCAGAAAACAATGACTTGGTTCAGACAGCCATGTTTAGAACTGGTGGAGCGAATGGGGAGCCTGGAAAATTCAGTTCTTCTTATATTAGAAATTTGTGAAACATCACATACTAAAAATTAGAAAAAAGATATGCGTGTCAGTTTCTAAATGAAGACTGGCCTGTATTATAGCTAATACAACTGTTTTATAAGAAAGACTGAGTCAAAATAATACACTTCCATTAATTATCATTCCATTGAAGGTTCTGGTAAGTCCTGTAAAAAAACAACTTGGCTAAATTTGTCTAACTCAGTGAGGCCCACATTTATTTAACCATGGAATTTATTTTTCCTTTTTTCAGTAACTACTTAGGAATATTGGAATTAGGATGACAGAACACAAACCTTTCCGAGTGTTCGTTCTCAAGGGAATGTTCTATGTGTGCCCTGATCACTGCCTGGGTATTGCACCCTAATATAATGTTCCTTAATTCTGTTGGCTTGCTGTTAGGCCTCCATAAAGAGTCTATTCACTTAACAATAATATATTCTGTTTGTCAATATGCTTAATTCAGCCAGAAATTTAGAAGGTAAAATTCCTTTGCCTTTGCAAGCTGATAACCATCAGCTTGACTTTACCTGGCCAGGGGTGCGTGGAGGAAGAGGGAATAAAGGGGATACTGTGCTCCAAAGCACTTTCTTTTTTCCCTCTCTGCACAGGAAGTCCATGGTCTCATTTCTACCCCAGGATGGAACCTCAGGCCAGGGCACTTTATACCACACACAGCCCTTCTCTGTTAAAGAGAGAGATAAGAACCACGAATATTTCTTCACTTCCCTATATCTGGGGAATGGAGCATCCATTGCAAATCCACCAAGGACTCAGAGGGTAAATGGATGGGGAAAGAGTCTAACCTGTATGTGGATTAAATGCAGTGGCAGGAGACAAGACCTAGGTCAGGCTTCAGGGAAAGCCAATCTGAGCATGCTCAGATAGCCCAGGTTTATCCGGTAGACTTGGTACACCGCTCTAGCAACTATCAATGTGTGTGTTTGATGAATGACAATTGCCAAATGGGATCACACATAGTACCACATAGTACCAAAGCCCAGCCAAGTCCAAAAAGGATCAGCCCACAGACACAGAGGCTTTTTATTAGGTGAGATGTCTGTTCTGATCTCTGTTGCCAATTAGGTCTTCATTAGACTCAGCCGACACTTACTGAAAGCAGAGATGCCATTGATAGGAGGCATTAACACCTTTGCCTGTAAATCAGGGGTTGCTCTGGTTGTCTGAGAACATCTGCAAAGACACCTCCCTCTGGCTTTTCCAGCTGAGGTTCTCCTCTGTGTCTGGAAGGACACACAGCCCAAGTGTCTGTCTAAACACACAGGCACCGTGGGATCAAGGGAGAGCTTCCAGGGCAAAGCTAATGAGTTCTGTGGAAAGTTTTATACCAAAACATTTATGTATCTGTCTTTCTCATATAATGCACACATGTAGCAGAAAATCTAGGCTGCTACTTAACGTTTGGGGCTGGCCTGGAAGCCTCTGACTATAACTGTCCTCTGTTAGAGCTTATTCATGTTTTCTAACCAAGTTTCCAGAGTGTTCACTCTCAAAACAGTAGTTCTCAGAAACCATGGTTTGTGGCCTAAACTGTACGTACCACACCCTGAGGTAAAACTTCCAGGCCTCATTAAAACATGGGTGTGTACAGTTTCTAGAAGTTTCTATGAAGAGTTGACCCACCTGTGCATAGATGTGGCATAAGGCCTTCAATCTTATAATTACAGGCTCTTTGAAGCCCTCACATTTTGGTATAAAAAAGAACAAAGTGCAGAATTACTGGGAGCTGGTTCATAATCGTGAGTGAACTCATGATCATCATTCCACATAAAAGAGTTCACAAACTGGGGGAAAGGACAAGGTGTGAAACCTAGATGACAATGGCTCGTTATGACTCAGGCGGTCATTGGTGTGTTCAGCAAATGTTTATTCATGGTTTGCCACAAGCCGGGTTCTGCTCCAGGTGCTGGATGAGACAAAACTCATTGCCCTCCTGGAGGCTGCAGCTGATACCCAGAAAAGCTTCCTAGTGAAGGAGGCATTTGAGCTGGGGCGGGGGGGGGGGGCCTTTTTTGTTGCCCAACTCCAGGGGCCACCAGTCACATCCCAGTCTATGTCAATGGCAACCCCTGGATTGTGAAATGTCCAACCTTATGGGGTGACCGTACCTTGAAGTCCTAAAGGACTAAGATTCTATTAGGTACAGAAGCAGAAGGAGGGCAGTCCAGGTGGAGGGAAATAGTATGTGCAGAGGCAGCAACAGTCATTTCTTTAGTGCCTACTGTTGACATGACTCTAAGCCCTGGGGCTACTGGCAGGTAAATGCTTGTGACCTGCATTATAAAACCACACCACTCCTTCAGCCTTAGAATTTTTAAAATAGTCATTGAGCACTTACCATGATCCAGGCTCTACTCTGAAACCTGAGGGGGCAGCAGTGAACAAATCGGAAATGGTGCCCAGCCTCATGCAATTCATAATCCAATGGGAAGGAGGGAAAGACATGTTGAATAATCACAAGAATGAGCATTTCAAATGTACAGTGTTGCATTTTAGGAGCTCTTATTACTGGGAGGACATACCTAGTTTGGGTAGTTAAGAGACTATTGTGATGAAAGAGAATGGAAGGAAGGAGATAAAAGCATGAGAGAGGGGAATGAATTTGGGTTATTTAAGAAATCAAATGTCCATAGCAAAAATAAATCAGGAGCATCTTTAAGGAAAGTGGGTGCCTCAAAAAAAAAGATCTAATATGTCATCTTCTTGCTAATTCTGGATATTAGGTGTCCATGGGAATGGGTCTGGGGGAGTCAGCATGCAAGACCTTGATTCGCTAAGTGACAGTGTGGGCATCAGTACAGGAATTACCAACTATTAAAGGAACAGATTAAGGAAGAGCAACAGTCCATGACTCCACCCCCAAGCAGACAAACTTAACCTAATCCTGAGAGTCTGACTTCTCTTAGAAACACCTGGGCAGGGGAATCCCACAAGCAGCTTCTCTAAGGAGTGTAAGAGTTGTCCATTGATAGACTTGGGAGCTGGAAAGAGGATGTAATGTGCTAATGCAGAAATTGTGGACTGGTTTTTGAGGTCAGACTTCTCTGAAGACGTCTGCCATATGATCCAGAAGCCAGCAGAATACACCACATTATATTCATCCGGGCAAATTAACCTCAAAGTGCAGCATCCCTCTGGAGGTTTGGGGAAGATGTCCTATAGTCAACACAAATACAGCAACAGTGGCTTGGGTTCAGAGAAGTCCTAACATCTCAGAGTAGTGCTCAAATGCCAGCATATGCCAGAGTTGCTGGGCCGCACCTCCAGAACTCCTGAATCGGGAAGCCTGGGGTGGAGGCAGAGAATTTGCTTTTCTTTCCTGTTCTCAGGTGGTGTTGGTACTGCTGGACCATGTTATCATAACCTGCATATTTTGTGGAGCTTTTAGGATCTGGCCCCAAGTTTCTTGTTCACATTTCTTTGCCACAGTTGAGTTGCCATGATGCACCTGACCTTCCCACAAAACTGAGATCTTTTTTTTTTACATGCTCAGAACATAAATGAGGTCTCCTCTGTACGCAGGGGTGGAAAGTAGGTTTACAGTTGTGAGTACACAAAGCAGAGTTTCTTCTTGTATTATTATTTATTTATTAATTATTATTTACTTTCCATATGAACTAGAAACCTATTTTTACTCACCCCTGTATTTATTTTGCCTGTTCCCTCCACCCTTAGTTCCTCATTTTTGTCTCATGAAATTCCTCAAAGGCCAGCTTAAATACTGCCTTCTCCACCAAGTTTTCTCTGATCTCTAAACTTCAGAATTCAAATGTTAAATTCATCTAGCATTCTGGGGACTAATCTCATGGTAGATTACGATCTCCCTAAAGATACGTACCTTGTCATTCATGCATTCATTCAATAAACATGTATAAAGTACTGATTGGGTACATGTGCCTGGGCCCAGCTGAGAGTTGAAGCTATAATGGGTAAAGATGTAAGCTCTCCACCTTCCAGAAGCCTATTTTGGGGAGAAAGACAAGTAAACTGACAACTACAAAACAGAGTAATCAGTTCAAGGGTTGGTGGTGGCAGAAGTTGGAAAGGTACCCACACAGTGTTGGCTGGTTCAGGAAAGAGTTTCCAGAAGAAATGATTCCTTCCTGGAGTGTGAAGGATGGATGGGATTTAATGGCAAAGAGGTGGGAAGAAAAAGTTAGGAAAGGGAACATGTAACTTGGGCCAGAGGTGAGAGAGGAGGTGGGGCAGAAGAGGCAACTCTGAGGAGAGGAAGCATGAGAAGTGAAGAGGAGGATGGTTTGTGAAGATCCTTAAATACCAATTAGGAGATAGAAACTATACGGTGGGTTAAACAGAGGAAATTTTAGGCCATGAATTGATAACCAATGTGCTATGTCAGAAAATTTTAAATGAACTGTCACTTTCTCTTCTTAATACACACCTGAGAAGAAAAACTAGTGCCTTCCCCAAATAACTGCCTTTTGCTTTAATTTTCCATGGACACTACTACATACACAGCAATGACAAACACATCACCGCCACACCTACCGCTGAGTTTAGGGCATATTTTCCACCTAAAGCCATAGCCCAGATCCAGGACTGGGCAAAAAACAACTGGAAGTTCCTCAAGCCAAGCCTCAAGGAAATCCATCCAATGTTCCCAATTGCTGCAAAACCCAAAATCTAAAAAAGGCAATTTGCGCAGTGCCTATTATGGTTTTATTATGGAAGTTTCTGTACAGCTGTGGTCAGGGTCCTCCCAGTGCCCATGAAGTGATGAGTCACAGAAAAGAGCGAGCATGCCTGATTCCAGAAGACTGACCAGACAGTGTATTTATATGACACTTAAGACCCTTCATAGTAAACATATGTTAAATTTAGACATATATCTTTGTATATAGACAAACGTCTGGTGGAATAGTAAATAACTCTCATTGTGTGTGTTCTGAAGACTTAAAAGAAAAAGTATCCCTATTCTACCCTATTATAATACTTGTTTTGGTTATAATAGGGATCCAGTGATTTAAAAAATGGGATCAGAGACTTCAGCAAAATAGTTCAGTTCCCTTATCTGGTTAAGAAGGAAAATAGAAGGTTGAGAGTAGGGGAAATAAGTCATGAAATGCCTATGGTTAAAGCCCTTAAAATATTTGCAGGACCCTCAGATGTTTGAAAGATGACTTCTGGCAATGCTTCTTTTTGCACTTTGCATCCTCCTCCAGCCTCCTGATGGCTCTCTTCCTTCCCCTTATCCTGCACTTACTCCCTAACTGTGGCCTAGCCTGAGGTTCCAGCTTCAGTCTTGTTCAATACCCTCCCTTCTGTATGAGGTCAAACATGGCTTCAACTACCAAAAGTGAATTCCCAGCTTTAGAATACCATTTCCATACTTTCCAGCTGCCTGTTTATTGTAACTGAGTTAATCTACCCAATCCTTTACCACCGATCAGTTGAAGAATAATACATCCCTGTCCTTTGCCATGTATTTATGCGGGACATGCCCCTAGAATGAGGAGACACACCTTTGATGTTAGGCATTGTCACGTGACTTGCTTCGGCCAATGGAATATTAGTGGTCATGAAACAAGGACGAGTTTTAAGTGAGCCTGCATAACTTGGCTTGACTTCTTGTGCCTCTGGCATCACTAGGAGAGAAGTATATTTTATGTGTCTGGTGGTACCAGAATGAGACATCTGAAGCCGAAATGGGACTTATCTGTAGCCTAGGGCCAGGTGGGGTTGCAGGGAGAGATTGCCCAGGTGCATGAGAGAACTTTTGGGGGTGACAGATACGTTCATTACTTGATTGTGCTGATAGTTTCACAGATATAGTCATTTGTCAAAATTTAACAAACTTTGCAATTTAAATATTCTCAGTTTATTGTACGTCAGTTATACCTCAATAACAAAAAAACATGCCTCAGTTTCTAAATGATCAGCTATTACCTAAAATTTCAAAATTAACAATAAGGTTTGGTTATAATAATGAGGGATTCATTTGCAATTGTCCTTCATCCAAAATAAGTTTCACACACAGTTGGCTTCTTTTTATTATTTACTTACAAAATTAGAACATTCTAAATAAATCAACTTACTATATCTATTGACTTGGAGAGATACCCATGACCTAGCTTTTCAGTAATAAAAAGCAAGTTGCAGAGTAAAACATATGATAAAATGGCATCCTTTTGTTAAAAGAAAAGAATGAGAAGGAAGGGAACATGTGTGTGTTCATTCATATAGTAGTTTGCATATTTGTTTTTGAGCATAGAGGAAAGTGGTTGGGCTGGCAGTGAGCATTTTATAGTTTTGGATATTTAACTGATACTGGGAACAAACAAAAGCTCACAGACACAGGCAGCAGCATGATGGTCACCAGAGGGAAAGCGGGGCTAGTTCAGGGTAAAGGGGGCCAAATGCGTGGTGACAGAAGGAGATTTGACTTCGAGGGGTAAACAAATGATGATTCACACAATTATACACTTGAAACCTGAATAATTTTATCAACTAAGATTACCCTAATACATTTACTAAGAAAAAAAGATTTGGAAAAAAAGGGCATTTTGTCCAAATGCTGTAAATTGACTTTTTCAACTTGGGAAATAGTTATTAGCCAGTGAATTCCCAGAGCATCCATTTGTTGCCTTCTGCTTTCAAAAGTATTTCTTCATGGTATGTTGGAGCATTTGGATGTGGTTATAAAATATGAGTGATAATATATCACCAATGATTATCTTCAACATGTGAAGAAAATCATAAAGTACTGGGAATGGATCAAATTCCCAGCAATGGAAGTATTTGTACCAGTTTGGTTTTCTTAAGTAATCCTAATATCTAATCCTTCACATTAGAAGTCATGGTATTTTGGAACCAATATGGAGTATCTGTCATTGAGATAGTCCACTTGAACAAGCCACTTAAAGTGATATTTTAAAAAGGGTATTTTAGTGTCATGGAGAAAGTTTTTATTTTTCTCATCCTTCATTTGAGAAAAAATTCTAAGAGCATTTTCTCCCTCGAGAGCCAACATATTCTAGTGCCAAAAAGCAGAATGCTATACTCATTGCTCGACCGATAACAAAAGAACAAGAAAAGGCTCATTAGACTCATTACTCTTATTAGATGTGGTTTGCTTGGACTTGGAATTTTCACCATGGTGTTTCACCCCTGACTGAAGAGCAGGTGGTGTAGTGACAGGGCCACCTTGTTGCACAACTCAGGCGGCGTGGGGGAAGGTAGGTAATAGTGCCATCGTCTTCCTGAGCACAAGGTCAGAAGCGCTTCATGGAGCCATTTCTGCAGCTTTCTTTGAATCAAGCAGTGTGCAGACTGGGTGCGAGCTCTTTGCAGTCTGCACGTGAATTCCCAAAATAACTGCATAGAAAACATCTTCTCCCATGGCAGGGACATAAGCAGTCAAATGGAACAAGATGTTGTTTGCACTTTTCCCTCACGCTGTCCTGTGTGAAGGCTGAGAACTGTTCATACTCTGCACAGCAACGGAGTCATCCAACAATAAAGTAACAGCAAACTTCTCTGCCACGAACAAGAAACCCTACAGTGTCATTGGGTGAGGGAACCTTGCCAAAGCCTCATCCTGCTTTCTTCCAGGACATAATATTTTTTATTAGCTTGAGGCCACTCTTAATAATGGTCTTGGCCACAGGGTGGCTAAATTGTTTTGCTTCAAGAAATATGAATTGGAATGATTCTTCAAGAGTTTTGATCTCTTCACTTCTTTAACTAATACACCACTTTTGTATTGGAAAACATCATTTTATTCTTGTTCTGGAGAAACTCAAGTGCTTAAAAGTTATCTAGGATTTGTTTAAAAATTGAGGGAAAATGTTTTTTAGATTTGTGTTTTTACTCTACAAAATTTCAAAATAGATAATTTCCTGGGCATTACAGATTAATATCTTTCAGGTATTTACTCATTCATTCATTTCAAAAGCCAAGATTGTTTAGATATAATTTTCTTATAGCGAAATGTGCCTCTCGAATACTCATTTTGATTCTTCCTCTGCATATGAGTGCATTTGGCAGAGAGGCAGTCAAAGATATCCCATCAGCACACACAGCCACTTCCCAACACATAATATCCACACTTACACTTCACTCTTATTCTTTGTTTATAACATTATTTTGAGCTGCAGTAACTACACCCTTATTTTCAACACAAACATTATGCTCAGCAAATCACTTTTGAGCCAACGATCTATTTATGAGAATTCTAGATATAAAGTCACATAACAACGATGGAAAACGAGTAAGTGAGTGATGCGGACTCTGGCCCTTGAAGTCCGTGTGTTGTGGACACCAGAGACAAATTCATACAGACTACAGAAGTCCTTTGGAGAAAAAGGGATGGCATGGCTACTCTCTCAGCGAGAAAGAGGGCCACAACCCTTGCCTGGACAGGTTTTTATTGCTTTTCTGGGCACATTACATAGTGGATGATCCTCATTTACTATGCACAGGTTCGCTTTAGGTGATTACCTTTTACAGAAAACAAATGAGAGGATGTTGCTAATTACATTAAAGAAGAAGGATATTTGCAAAAGCAAAGGGAAAAGTGGTTGAACTGGTTACCACTTTAGCATAGATTTAGCATATATTTTAGCATAGATTTTAGCATAGGGAGGTTTAGCATAGATTTTAGGAAGTTACTTTAAAGATATGCAGTAAATGTTTGCTGCCTCAATTCAGGGTGAGGGAGTTTTAGCAAAAGCAAGTCTTAAAGCATCCTAGGTACAATGCAAGCCTAATTCCCCACGGGAGAACCTGTCTGCGGGTATGGTTCCTGTGTAATGGACCTCACTTCCCACTGTCTTTTCTGAGTGGGAGCTGGGCTACATTTCCCACACCATGCAGAATGGTGCCCTATAAGTGAGTGGTCAAAAAACTGTGGCACATTTACACAATGGAATACTACGCAACAGAAAGAAAGAAGGAATCCCTACCCTTTGCGACAGCATGGATGGAACTGAAGAGCATTATGCTAAATGAAATAAGCCAGCTGGTAAAAGGCAAATACCATACAATCTCATCTATAAGTGGAAACTAATCAACAAAACGAACAAGCAAACAAAATAGAACCAGAGGCATTGAAATAAAGAACAAACTGACAGTGACCAAAGGAGAGGAGGGGGTGGGTTATAACAGGGGAAAGAGGGGGAAGGGTCAAGTCAAGTCAAGGAACATGTATAAAGGACCTATGAACAAGGACAACAGTGGGAAGGATTGAATGTGGGAGAGAGGGGATGGGCAGGGCAGGGGAGAGTAATGGGGGAAAAATGGGGACACCTGTAATTGAACAACAATAAAAAATTTTAAAAATAATGATGGAAAAATGAGAATTCAGCAAATGTAAATGGTAATGTGCAAATGAGGTGAAAACACACTCATGAAGTTAAGTGAACATTAGCAAAAACAACCTTTAAAAATAAATATACTGGAATCTCTATGAAAATTACAATTATTTTTGCATTTCAAATTTGTGAAAAAATTTGAACAAGTTTAGGTTGTTATTTTTTCCTTGGAAACTATATAAGCCATTTAACTGCCAGCAAGACAGTACTTTAAGCAAAAACCCTAAAGTGAGTACCATCATGCTGAATGAATGAATGAATGAATGAGTGAAGCCAAATTGAATGATTTGGAGAAACAAGTTGCCGAGTTAATATGTCATAGGTCTGATGAATAACACAATCTCTGTATCACATGGTTACCACTTGGTTGCTGCGTGTCCAACAAACATCACGGTTAACAATGGGTGAAGGCAGATGGAGCGTGGGGGGATGCTGGCTGCACTTGTCCCTTCTGATAAGAAATCAAGAGCTTTCTGAAGCCCCCACTTGCGGCCTCTTTCTGCTGACTTCCATTTCTATCGCTTTGCCCAAATTATGTCACATGGCCAGCCTTAATGCAAAGGATGCTAGGAAACTAAGTATTCAGCCTTCCAGTCACTTAAGGTTGGGAAGAAAATGCCTGGGAATGGATGTTTAGAGAGTCAAACTACCGTGTCCGCCATAGTGTCTACCACCATTATGCTGTTCTTAAAAAAAAAAGGGAAAAAAGAGAAAAGGAAAAGAAAGAAAAGAAAAAGAGAGGGGAGGGGAAGGGAGGGTAGAAGAAGGAAGGGAAAGAAAGGAAAGGAAAGGAAAAAGAGTGGATTGCAGATGGGCTAAAGTTTAATTCCAGTTCTGCCACTTCCTAGCTGTGAGAAAGCTAGGACTCTGGGGTAGTTATTTAATGTATCTATGCCTCCATTTTTCTCACCTGTGAAGTGAAGATAGTAATAATAATTGTCCCATAGAGAAGATGTGAAAATAAAATATGATTTATGTAAAGAACTAAACCCAACACCTGGTACATGGAACTCATTCAAGGCCACCACCATCGCCTCATTGCTACTTCTGCTGCTGCTGCTACTACTACTACTAATAATAATAATATTGTCACTGATAATCATCATTATCACCACATGTGAAAACATTTCCACTTAGATAAAGAATAATATAAATAATCAAATTTGTAGAATTTTTAAAATCCTCTTCCATCTCTTCCTTTTTAATCATTTGGTGATAGGATATTTTTGCAAACATTTGAAGAATTGCCTATAACCTTGAGATTTCATTCATTCGGTCCATCGACAATGATTTATTGAACACCTGCCATATGCCAGGCACTCTGCTAAACACCGAGGATATGGTGGGGACCAAAAATAGACAGAGTCCCAGTCCTTATAACATGTACAATCTAATTGATGAGACAGACATTAAGTAAATAATCATAAACATAAAAGCATAAATAAAACCTTGGTCATTAGAAACACTGGGGTTTTCCTCTCTTAAGAACATTAATGCTTTTAGAAAGTCCAGAAGTCGAATTATTTTCAGACATCTGTGAAAGTCACTCTAAAAATCTGAAACAAATTGAAACTCTTTGCCTTCTTTTGTATTAAGGGCATTTTGAAAATTAATTCCTGTACCTTGTTAGGAATGTATTTCTTTGTATGAGAACTATATTTCCTGCAACTGAAAATTAATGTAAGATGTTCGCTGCCCTGGAATGGAACAACCAGCCGTATGAAATCATTTTGTGGTTTGATACTTCATTATTAGCCAAAGGAGTCTCCACTCCCTCCCCTGCCCCCAGCCTTATGCCACGGCAAATATCAATTAGTTCAAGTAGAAAAGATTACAGCCAGGTGCACTGTTTGAAGTTTGGGGATTTTTTTCTCTTTTAATTGTGGTGAGGGTAGGAGAGTGGGGGGTGTCAGGGAGGAGAAACCTCTTTTGTTAAGTATTTGCAGTCTGTGGGCATCCTGGTAATTCAATAGGCATCTGTGGAATCCTAGGGCAGTGGGACCTTTTGTATTTAACCATCAAGCTCTAACCTCAAGGGCGTCTGCTGTGGGTTGAAATGGGAGTTGTGAGGCTTATTCACTGATGTGCAAAATGACATGATCCTCTTAAGAGTTAGAATGAGTTTCATTAGATGAAAGGCAGAGACACAGCTGAGCTTACTATCTTATAAAGGAATCCAAAAGATATTTATTAGAAATTGAATTATCTTTTCACAAATACATAAGATGTGACAGATAAATTCCAGATAAAGCATGTCCTTATGATGGCCTTTTTACATCCCCAAAGAAGCAGATGAAGAGATACCTGTAATCTGCTCCTTAATGTTTTTTAAGGGTTCTTTAGAATTCTTGCTATAAAAATTTACATATGTTTGAACATTAGAATTGATTCAAGAGAAATATATTGAGTGATATGAATGAAGTTCCCCCAGGATCCAAATTCTTCCAGGGTATTATTTATTGCATCAACCCCCAAACTCCCCAGGCAGGACAGAGTGACTGGTTTTGAATCCTGAGTACAGAAAGAACAGGGGTTGGGAGCTTCCAAATGGTTCTGCACAGAGCTTACCCCAGGAGATTCAGTCTTCTTATTCCTTAAATAATGGAATCAGCAGTCCTGCCTAGGTCTCAGAGCATCACGGGGTCAAAACAAGACAAAGAAAGCAAAACTCCTACCATACAGATACCAGGAGAGCAGTGAACACCCCCTGCGCTTGACCCACACACCATGGGCCCCCTTCTCTGGGCTAAATCTTTTTTTTTTCCAACATTTTAATTTTTTTTAAGATTTTATTTATTTATCTTTAGAGGGGAAGGGAAGGAGAGAAGGAGAGAAATATCAATGGGTGGTTGCCTCTCATGTGTTCCCAGCCGAGAACTGGCGGGCAACCAGACATGTACCCTGACTGGGAATTGAACTGCGATCCTTTAGTTTTCAGGCCCATGCTCAATCCACTGAGCTACACCAGCCAGGGCTGGGCTAAATCTTTAGGGACCAGATCTTACTGGTTATTTGTCCAGCCATAAATCATGATTGTATGAAAATGCTTAAAAGAAGGTAGAAGGAAGAATGATCTCAAAAAATGTTCAGAAAAGTATAAAATCCACAGCTCCCAAGTTGGTGGAAAACTATGAATTCACTCAAAACAGAGGATCATCCTCATATATAATAGCAGGATCTGGAGCCAGATGATCCATGGGTTCGAACCCACCTGACTTCCTCACCTGTAAAATGGGGACAGAAATATCTAACTCACAGGGGTATTGTGAAGGTTAATTAAAATACTCTCTATAAAACACCTAAACCCACTAAGAATAGGTCTACTTGCCTATAACAGAATATCCAAAATAAGAGCAGCTTAGCTGCACAAGTAGTCATGTCCACGTGTAAAAGCTGCCTGGAGACAGCCAGCTACAGCTAACAGGTTGGTCCTATGAAGTCACAGGGAGCAAGCAGTCTGCTCTCCTTGACTTTGGCATCACGGAGAGACTCCACCTTCAAGGTAATTTCATGGTGGAAATGGCTCCATTGTAAGCACCAGGAACGGGGAAAAGGACTTTCCTCAAATGTCTGTCTGCCTGTTAGGAAGTCTTTCCCAAGTTCTTCGTTCCAAGTCAATGGCTAGAAGTGGGTCATATGGCAACACCCAGACCAAAGGGGGCATGGGAAATACAGACGTACACATCATTACCTCCATAAAATAGGTTTTTCATTAGTAAGGATACCTATTATTAAGAACTTGGGCATTAGTAGGCAACTAGCAGTCTCTGCCAAAGGACCTGATGCAAAACAGTGGGCAGTTAGTTGCTATCATTATTGTTGTTGTTAGAAATATAGGAATGGAAGTGGGTCTTCAAAAATGCACTCCTGTTCTTCTGTACGACCAATGAAATAATATAGCTGATTTCAGACACCCACATGTCAGCTCTCGTTGTGCCTCTGAATGAGGCTCACCCTGTTGAAGTTCTTACCAGTAGAATATAGATCAATTGTTTTGATGCTGTTTTTTCCCCAAAAAAGTTGTTTCAATCCTTAGAGCTGGCTATTATTTGATTATTTTAAAAAAACATTTTTTTTTTGCATCTGAGCCCCCTGCTTAGTGATGGGTATATAAAATCACAGGTTCCAGGGCTCCAGGAGCCCACAGACAAGTGGTGGAAAGCCAGTGGAGCCTTCCAGTCCACATAGGAGACAGAGGTCAACACCGGGGGTCCAGGAGCACATGGCAGAGAGACCTGTCCTTGTGGGGCAAAGGGTGAATTCCAGGGGAAGAGAAAGCTGAGCTGATTCTGAGAGACAGGTTGTGCAAACATAGGTGGGAGGGAGGAAGAGCCTGGAGGCAGAAGGAGCAGCATGCCCAAAGGCACGGGGCCCAGAGAGAGCCACGCGTGTTGGAGGAAGGTCGGCACGGTGGTTCCATATGGCTTTCAGAGCCTGCAGCACATTATCTTCCGTATCCTCTGTGGGGGAAATTTCCACCTTTTGGGCACTGGTCTACTTTCTGGAAACAGCCAAAATTATTGGTGGCTAAGTCCACCAATAATTTGAACAAAGTGGGCTGTTGAAATGGATATTCCTGTCTTATGGCAAAAATAAAGTTGGGGAAGCCAAAATAATGAAGCTGACATTCTTGGACAGTTCACAGCCTGACCTTGAAATAATTACACCCCCACCTGCCACCAAAGAACAGAAAGTTTGGTGCCAACAGTGGGCAGCATCTTTACCATAAAATTATAAACAAATTCCCGAGGTGACCCTTTGAGAGGGAACAACACGTCGGGATGGACAGTATGTTGAAGGGTCACATTATATGATGGCTATGCTTAATTATGGTATACAGAGCCAATAAAAAGACCACTACAATTCAAATTCATGGCATAAATGTTACTTCTGACCCAATGTGAAAAGGAGTCTCTTCACTCTCTCTTTCAAAACTGTGTTTATATTTTTGTGGAGATTTTGAAAAACAGTTTACAAACTTACAAATACTTGACCTTTAAAAATGTGGGATTTGCTGGGATTTCTGTACTTCTCATACTTCAGACTATTAGAAAAGGGAGACCTTTTAGTATTTTCCTTCTCCTCATACATCTAATAAGTCACTGTTTTTAAATTAACTCTCCCACCCCTAAGTATTTCTCAAATGCAGCCTCTTCTCTTTACCCTGCTGCCAATGTCTGCTCCAAGCCTTCATAATCCTTTCCCTAACTCAGCAATTAACTTCCCAACTGCCTTTCATTTCTTCACTGACCTTTCCCTAATCTGTTTCAAACATGGCCACAGAGTGTTCTTTCCCAAAGGAAAGTGGAATGATTTTTCTACTTCGCTTAGAACTTCCCCAAGAATCGCCAGGAAGATCCTTCCGGACCAAAAGTTTCTGTGAACATCCCAAATCCGTCCATTTGAAGAATAACGAAGCTCTGCCCACCTACCCAGCCTCGCCTTCCCTACCGTAGATTTGGGGTTCCACTAACAGGGGCCCTTTTAGCTCCCACGGCCAGCGTGCAATCCAGCAGCAAGCCACTTGGCCTTCAGACCTTATTCTCACTGAATCCACTTTTCTCTGCTCAGCAAGGGCTGCCCTCATCGAAACCACCGTCTCTGGCCTAGAAGACTGCGGGGGCTGCTGCTTTGGTCTTTCTGCTTCCTGTGTTGCCCCCGACCCTCCAGGCTTCCCACAGCTGTAAGTAAGATCACTTTGTTTCTCTGATTTCCCATCTTATTTGGAAGCCGAAGTCATCATGTGAAGCTACAGGACTCCACACACTGCGTCGCTTGGTTCTCTGTCGGAGCTGCTCAGACTCACTTCTCTAGGGTGAGACTGCTCTTTGATGTTCCTTGAACACAGTCGTGGGAGCTCCTCTGCCCAGCCTTTGCAAGTGCGGTTCCCTCTGCTAGGAATTCCCTTCCTGCCTTCCCTACCAAAATATGAGCATCCACAGGGCAATGGTGTGGGTTCATCCCTGTACCCCTCGCCCACAGAACACAGCCTAGCACATTGAAGGTGCTCAAGAAATATTCTTTGCTGGTTTTGTTTGATGCCTTTATCGTAGGCAATGCAGGGAAAGTCAAACCTGCTAAGTTCTCATCCCAGTCTGTCTCACAAGATAACCTTGGGCAAGCAAACTCTGACCCCCATTTCTATATTTGTGAAGTGATAAACCTGTAAAATGCTCAGCATTTTTGTGAGATTAAAGGACAGGGGAAGTGCTCGTTTCCTCCCCTGGGGAGTCTGAGCTGATGCAGACAGTCATGCGATCCTTGTGGCAACATTCTGCAGTGTCCTGACCACAGAAATGTGACTTCTTCGTTGGACCAGACAGAAAGCTCTGATTATTAGAGCTACATAGCTGACTTCAAAATGATACAATTGAGATTTATTATTCTTTAAGATGAATTCTAGGAATGTAAAAATTTATTTTTAAGTAAAATTTTTTTCTCCCAATTCATCACTACTGAGAAACAAAAATACTTTGTGAACAGTATATTGGTGGGAATACTACATACTTTAAATATTCTCCCTGTGTCTTTATCTGATCTTTGCCCTTATGTCTGTGCCCCTCGATGGGAAGGAAAACAGTACTCAGAGGCTCTGTTCCTTTATCAAATATACTTCACTCATTGACCCTCTTCTGATGGACACATTCGGAGTTGCTGCAACGGGTAGGACTATGATGTCAGTGATCATATGTCCTAGCTTACACCTGTTGTCCTACTGAAATTTTTAATAGTGTCCCTTTTACTCTCACCCATCCCCTGATTTAGACAATAAATTATGTTGTCATCCTACTTATAGTCCATGCCTAAATGCATGCTTTCACAAGAATAGAGTTCTGGGGCCCATTACTTCTCTCTTTCTCTCTCTCTCTCTCTCTCTCTCTCTCTCTCTCTCTCTCTCTCTCTCTCATTACCTTACTTAGATCTGACTTAGTCTTGAAATAGTCTTCATAATTGCTACTTTGCTTATATTGCACACTGAACTTCAGGGTCTCTTTATTCTTACAGTATGCGATGCCTCCTACCCAACTCCTTTTCCCAGTATGAGTTTTCTTATTATGTACCCATAGACACATCAGATAGAAATAAGTCTCACTCAGACAAATGTGTGTTGACTTCCCCGGGATATCCCACTCTGGGTAACTGAATCTTGACTCCTAGTCCAGTGGCCCACCTGGGCCAGGACATGACAATGCACATAGAAGCTCTCAGACTTTGAAGAACTGACAAAGAAGATGACAATGAGTGGGAGGTACAGATAGCATCATGTGTCAGTTTTAGTACTAATACCTTTATTTCAATAAAAATACATACGGTCAACTTTAGAATGATAAGCACATGGACTGCTTATACTCAAAGAAGACTTGAATATCAGTGTGTTTCCTCTCACTATCTTAAAATTGGAGAGAAAAATGGCTACATAAACATGAACAATCACGATTTGATGGGAGAGAGGGTTGGTAGAAGAGTTACAGAGTAAGGGCGGCAGATGGTGTTCTACCTGAGTACAACTCCATTTCATCGGCTACATAGGCGATGTGTTCAAAGGATCCGTGTGACTGAGTCTGGGCTCGGAAAGAGGGGTATGACTGACTAGTGAAGCCTGTGTCAGGCACAGGAAGGGAAAGTGGCTGCACCAGGGTCCATTCATTAGCTAACGCTGTTCTAGGGGCAGGGGTTCAGCAGAGAGATCAACGGCACATTAACTGGTATTGGATCAAGAGGAGCAACTCTTCAGTTCATCAGTGGCCCAGATATCACCCAAAAAGAAGAAGTAACTTTCCTAAAGCTTTCCAGCTCCATCAATGGCAACTCAACAATTAATAGCCGAGCACCTGGTCCATTGGATGTTGGTCTATCCAAAGAGCAAAAAAAGTACAAAGAAGAAGAGTGGTGAAGGCATTCTACTTCTTCCACTTCCCAGGTTGTATCTATAACATAAGAAAGCAAAAACACAAAACAAGGCAAAGGAACAAACAAGTAAACAAAAGATGAATGAGACTGATTTTTAATGGGCCACATAGATATTTCTAAGTTTAAAAGCTGTGAGCAATTAATGTCCTTTAATGAGGAAAAGTTTAACTTAGAACAGCTTGGTGCCAGCTTTGTCATTGCACACAATGAAGTTTTTTCCTTCAGGGATGAACATTAGGACCCTACAAGTCAGGCAGTCTCCAGGGTACATGTCCTCTGTATGGAATTTTCCGGGAGGGGCTGGCATGAACTGGAACAGCTGTGAGTGGCTTTCAGAGAACTCCCTGTCCTTGCTGCTGAAATCGGTTCGTTGTATGATCTGAGTAACTGAATTTATGTTTTGAAACAACTGGATGCTCACTTTGCCATTGAATGCAACTAACCTTGTTCGTGAATTTATTTTTGTGTGACTCCTGCTTCCTGGCAAGTAAAGTAGCTTGGGTTATATGGGAACGATGGGCTAGGGAATTCATGTCACTTCTGCCTGCCCTCAAGTCTCATGCTTTTCCAAGGCCAAGTGTGGCAAATACAAGGTAGCTTAGGAGGAAAAGGCTCCTATGATGAAGCATCATGTATATTGCTTGATTTGCAGTAAAAAGCTCCAGCCCACTGAGAGCACATTGGAGGACTGCACTTAATTCAAATCAAGACTCATCTTCCACTGGGTTCAAACACAGATGCAAATTTTTAAATCTGGGTCAGAAATACGCAGGAGCTTAACCTCTAGACATCGGACTGCCACTCATATCTGAAGTTGGCCTTACTACCCCCTGCTTCTCTGAACATCCCTAATCCCATGGTATTTCACCCAAAGGGATTATTCCTCAGCGATGGGATTTCAAAATCAATGAGATGTTTTAAACTTTTCTAATCAAACCAGGTAACAAATGGTTACTCTGAGTTCACATAGGACAAATTGATCTGATTTGTAAAAACAGGAAAAATTGTCCTCCCGCCCATCATTAGGCCATGGTTATACTGGGCTGTGAGAAATCCCAAAACTTAAAGGGGCCCAGAAGTTAACAAAAATGTGTGAATGAGATGAATATTAAGTCCATGGAGATTAGCGGGGCCTGAGGAACTCGATGGCACCTGCTCCTCCAAGTCCATTTAAATTTATTTTTAAGACACTGATTATCAAGCAAAATACCCATTTGCAATCCCTGTACTTCAAGATCCAGTAATCAAAGTAACGTTTATTGGGCACTTCCTAAATGTCAGGCCCTCCACTGAGGTGTTCACATATATTGAGTCATTAATTTATCTGTAATCATTACAAAACCCCTGAAACAGCTACAATCATCACCTCTGGTTTACAGAAAATGAGACTGAGATGCAGAAAATAAAATTAAACATCTAGTCAAAAATTGGCAGAGGCCAGCATTTGAACCCAACACTCTCTGGTGCTAAAGCCCACACATTTAACCAAGAGCAAGACTTCAGTTGGTGTCTTCATGCTTTGCCAAGAGATTTTGAACCTAGATGCTCCAACCCTGACATGGATAAAGAGGTCGAAGAGTGGTTTGGAGTCAAAAGGAGTCCAGGAGAGATGGGTACCCTCTCTCCGAAGCCAAACCAGAAGACACCAAGTGGCCTCCATAGATGAAGATGAAACAACTGAATGTAATAATCCCTTGTAAGTGTCTTCTGTGCCCCACTCTAATATCAACTCTTAAAAGAGTTCTATTCTACTCACCTACCTAGCCATTACCCATCTGTTGAGAGTTAATTCCAAACTAAAGCTTCATTTGAACATTGGAGGTGCCTTTTCAATTATTCAGACAATCTATGATAATGCTCCCTCTGTCGAGCTATTGATTGAGTGGCACGTTGCCCTGGTGGTAATGTACCTGGCTCCAGACACACAGCAGATGCTGCCTATTGTTTTTTTAAAGACACACAGGAAAGATGTGTGCCTATCTTCACCATCAATGTCAGAGAAAAAAAATCAAGTAACAGATAGTCATAGGAACCCACTCATGTCCAGCTCTGTGTTTGTCCAACCCTCTCCTGATCTTTTCTACCTAGAAGCTCCACAGGCACCTAATACTCCGCTGAGTTCAAAGTGAATGATCGCTCTACTCCCTTAACCCCAAACCTATTCTTCCAGGGGTACTTTTTATGCAGATTGGCAATTCTGCCATTTCACTGGTCTGTTTGAACCCTTACACTTCCCCCCCTGTCTCTCTCAAACCCCACAACCAACTGGTCATCGAATCTTGTTGATTCTTCCTCTGAAACAGATCAAATTTTATTGCCCCTTTGCTGCCATCACAGCCTCATGAAGCCCCTGTTTTTTTCCCATCCAAGCTATTGAAGTTGCTTCTTCATTTTTCTCCTTAACTCCTCTCTCTTTCCCTCCCATAATTCTTCGCTTTGGTCTAAATGACCTTCCCAACATGCAAGCATCCTTAAATCTAGTTTATCTATACTTCCAATGATTCTGTTTCTATAGTCCAACATCCTTAGCAAGACCTTTCACCCCAACCAGCCACCCATTCCTCATTCATGCCCCAACACCCCAACCCAGCATTACTCTAGGACTCTGTACACCTGCCACCCATTGCTATACACCTTCAGGCATGCTTTCCAGGCATGCACCTTCTCCGTATGCTTTCCTTCTGTTTGGAAGGTTTCCCTATTTGGAAAATTGGTATTTATTTTTTGAGACACAGCTCAAACATTACATCCTTTGGGAAATACAGATTCTTCGGGGTATATTCATTTGCTCTCTCCTTTGGCTCTCAAGCTCTATATAGTCATCCTTCTATTATACTCTTCAAATTAAAAGCTTTCAAGTCTGTTCTCCTCACTAGAGGGTGAGATCCTATATATAAAGGGCAATATCTAATGTACAGTCACATCCCCAGTCAATGACATATTTCATGTTGTTAAATAAATCTATCAAATATTCGCCATTCAACAAATATTTATTGAGTACTTGCCATTTGACAAGCATTGGGCAAAATAATTGAGACACAATGGTGAATAGAACCAGATACGACCTCTGTCCTCATGAAGCTTGCTGTCAATTGCAGAAACAGATATTAATCAAGCAAACACAACAGTACCTATACAGTTAAATCTGCACTGCATGTCCTGAAGGAAGATCTATGGTGTCATGAGAATGAGGTTTGACATAGCCAGGGAAATCAGGAAAGGATCTGAGCTGAGTTATGCACTCTGCATAACAGTTCTTGGATGAAGAGGAGAGGGAAGCTCAAGCAGTGGGAATCGTGTGTGCGAAGGTCTTGTGGCAGAAGGAAATCTGGAAAATACAGGCAACTGAAAGAAGGCTCTGGTGCCTGGAGCAGAGAAACCAAAGTGAGCTGGCTGGAGAAGTGCACAGGGTACATAGCAGGACATACCTTGTAGTGCATGTCGAGAAGTTTTCTCTCTCTTAAAAGCAATGGGAAACTACGCAGCATTTGAGCCAGGGAGAGAGAAGATCATTTTCCATTTTGAGATCCTCTGGCTACAAGGTAGAGAACAGATGGGACATGGGAATAGTAAGCAGGAAATCAGAGCAAAAACCTAAGTGAGAAAAGATGGCAGCTTGGGCAAGCTAGAGAGGCGGTGGTGGAGATGAAGAAAGGTGGACAGATTTGTGAGGATTTTTGGAGTTGAAAGTAACAGGATTTGTGATGTATTAGAAATATATGAAAAGACAAATAAGAATCAAAGGCAGGATATGTTTGAGTCTCTAACTGGGCAATACAAACTAAAGGCTTTCAACACTACACTGTGGTTTTCTACTGCAGATCCCAAGGATGTGGGGAGAAAAAATGGTAAAAGAAAATTAGGATTCTAGCTCTAACCAGGATCGGTAAGGTGAAAGATGAAACGGCAATAAGATTTGCTTGGCCAATGTGAGGATTGGTTCAAAAGAGCTGGCGGACACCAAAGTGCCATGAAAGGTAAGAAAAAAAGGTGACAACCCATAGGGTGGCCTTCCCAGAGAGGCCTGAGCTAAGCCTTGGATGACGAGTAGGTTTCAGACAAGTACAGAGTTGGAGAAAGCATCAGAACATAGGACCTGGCCACTGACAAGTGAAGGAAAAGCTGTTGAGTTGCCTCCTTCAGTGTTCCTTCATTTCTCTTAAGCAAGAAGACAAGATAAGCAAGACTGATACAGATTTTGGTTAAATGCAAAATCTATGATTGAGGAAATAAATTTGTGCAAAAATGCAAAGACTGGCCTCTTTGGAGGTCAGATAATGTTTGTTTTGTCTGTCAGAGTTTGAGGCTCTGTGCTAGAGCTATTTGAAATCACAGCTGGAGCTTGGGCTCAGTGAGATACATGAACAGCTTTTGAGATTCTATTGCACTGCCAGCAGTGACTAAGTTCTAGAACTGGAAGGAAGAATGAGACATGGTCTCTACCTAGTGTGTCTGGCAATCTACAGGATGTTATCGAGTAAGTTGAACATGAACAACACACCCAAGCCTTTCAGTGGGTAAATTAGCCAAAATAAAAACTGAAAAAATTCTAATTGGAAAAAACTGAATAAATATGAGACCAGCATTTCTTAAAGTGCAATCTCCCTGGAACAGAAGCATATGAATCACTGTGGAGTGTCTGCTAAAATACAGAGTTTTGGACCCAACTCAGCTGATAGAGCAAAAACCTCTGAGGGGTAGAGTCTGAGAATCAACATTTAAATAAGTCCCCCAGTGATTTTAATGCCCACTGAAAGTGCTATTGTATTACACCAAGAGTGAATCTGGAAACTAGAAAACTAAAATTTCTCTCCTGCTCTTTAGCCTTTTGGGGGGGAAATAAATAAATATCTTGTTTTAAATAAACATTATATTTATTTAAACAAAAATCCTTGCATATCCAGCTTTAAGATTAGGGTCCTAAATAGTCGACAGACAGGGAATTCCAAAGTTAAAATTCTTCCCACCCTTTCTTGCCCATACATGGATAGTCCGTGTTCCTGTTTGCCAGTGCCTGTCGTAGGCCTTCACATGTGATTATTTATGTTGCCAAGTACATTACAGGAAATCTAAGTTATTCTATGCATGATTTCTATCAGTTTGGAGTATGTACATTTCAACCTCAAGGTGAAGCCGGCATCGAGTTTGCTTCCACATGGCATCTGTACATATGTAATTTGTGAATAAACCTGTCGCTTTTTGGTTAAGAAAAGATATGAATGAAATTTTGCTTTGTTGTACAGATTCTGCCCTTATAGATTTTGCACCTCAGTCACATTTTTTTTAAAAAGATGACTCCATTTCACAAGGAAGAACTAACTTAAATTTTAAACAAGGATGAAGTAAGACCTGCTGAGAAATCCTTGTCCCATGTAGCCTGTAAATGGGAATGTGAAGGAAGAAATCCAGAGTGGGCTTTACTATGGACAAAGAGGTCCAAAGAAAGAAGAAGGGAAAGAGAAATCGAAACTTTCCGTACATATCTGCTCCATCTACCTCCTGCCTGTAATCAACAGTGTGGGTTAACTCCTGGGGGCAGGAGAAAGACACACCTTGCATTGAAGTTAAACCTTGTAGAGAATAAGTAAAATTCCAAACAAATCCCAATACCATGTACATGGAAAAAGCAGAGGCCTCCAAAATATGGTGCACACAGATGTTTGAGCTTCAAAGAAGTCTGGATGCACACCCAAGCTTGGAGCTGAAAAGGTCCACAGAAAGGAATTGTCTAGCGCAGAGGAAGAGCATGAGACCTGAAGGGGCACCTCCCAAGTGCACACAGCCAGTCAGTGACAGAACTGGCCCAGAAACTGCACCCCACTCTGACTTCCAGCTCCCACCTGTGTGTGAGGCCAGTACTGGCATTAGACAATTTTGCCCACGACATTGTCCCAGCTGAATCCTTTAAGTACAATGAAAGACCCAGTAAGAACGACCTTATCATTGCCCCCCACCAATATCCTGGTGGCCTTCTCTTCATGAGGCAATGACTTCATTATACTCTGTCATTTCATAAGTATAGAAACCAGCCGACCTATTAGATGACAACACACCTCCTGGTCTACTTTTTTCAGCCAGCCTTTCAAAGGGCAAGGCCTGGCTTTGGGGCAGGAGGGTCCATGTGTGTGCAAAGGAGTGGGGGCAAGGAGAAAGCCAGTCAGGTGCCTGGGACATAGCTTTGATCATATCTTCCACCGCCCAGTAAAACAACTTGTAATTCAGAAAGCATTCGGAGGACTGTCATCTGATCCAGCAGCCATGGGGCCCTTTTTTCAGATGACCAAATACCTTCACAATGAGGCCACTCATGGCATTTGCCCTGAAGGGAGGTCCCCTCATTCCTCACCTGATGTCATTCCTTTCAGGGACCCAAGACAGTTAAAGGGCCTTCACTACGGGCTCTAATTGGGCCCTTCAGCCTCTTGAGTCAGCCTTCCCAGGTGAAAAGAGGGCAGAAGTGGTTTTTCACTGATGTTTCTTATCATGGGCCTATGGGAAAAACGAAGAAAGGCCCAAGAGCCCATGCAAAGTTAGCATTAAAAGCAAGGGGAGAGAAAGCTGGGAAGGCAGGAAATAAAAATAATAACCAGTACCTTCTTCAAGTGTTTTATAACAAGTTAAAATCAGGTTCCTTCCAGATCTAAATGGGTCCTCCAGTCCTGTAATTAAATTGGGAAAATGAAGCCGTTTCATGCCTTTCGCTCCCTTTGATCATTGTTATTTTTGTGACTAATGTGTAACTGGAGCTGCTTTTTCTGGGGCCTGAGCCTCAGATGGGCAGCTGCCGGAGAGAGCCAGGGTCCTCTGTTGTCAGCCTGTGGGGGCTGACGGCGAGGCAGCGCCCACGGGGTCCCAGCCAAAGCAGACCCAAAGAGATGCGCTTGCACCGATGGGCCTCCCTCCGTGCGCATTTCCTCCTGGCACATTTCCCCACGTGCTGCCTCCTTCTCCAAGGAAAGGGGTGGGGGCATGTGGGTGAGAGCACAAAATCATCTCTCAAATCACAAAGAAGGACCTCTGAAGGCTCATTATTTTCATTTTTATCCCTTTGGTCCTTCATCAATTTCTGCTCTTCACTACCCCTCCACCAAGTGTGCATCACACACACACACACACCGTGACAGTCATGCACACAAACTCTATGGATCTTTCTGGGCTAAAGGGGCTCAATCGCACTAAAAGGTGAAATCTCTTCATTACAGCACCTCTTCCCCATTCCCTTCGGCCTTTGCTCCTGTCGATTCCCTAGAGTGCCCTCGTGTGACACTCTGTTGTAATACCATCCAAGACTTTTGAAGGTTATAAGAATATGTTTAAACGCAGTGTCACCACAATTCAAAATATCACTTTCCTCCTTGCACCTTTACTTCTTGGGTGGCCCCATCAAGCTGAGAACTACTACTGTGTAAGGTCCTGCTATATCACAAGGCCTTTAGCACGGCCACCTCCCACCCCAAATGCGGGTCTAGGCACAGCCTGTAGTCTGGGACTTAGGGCTGAGCTCAGGTGCTAAGTTAAGGCTCTGAACGCTCCCTCTCAGCAATAAGCTGAGAACATACTCCGGACTGCACAGACAGAGGCCAAGTCAGAGGAGAAGCAGCTACACCTCCCCTCTCTGGCTAGTTAGAGGAGTGGTCAGCATAGACTGAGCTGACCTCCAGGTTAAGCATCTGATTAATGAGAGCCAAATATTTCACATTAACATAGTGTTTCTCAAAGTGAGGTTCAGGGAACTCCATCACCAGAACAACCGGAAATGTGGCTAAAATTTCAGATTTCCAGGCCCCGCTGGACTTGTTAAATCAGAATCTTTGCTACTGGGACTCAAAAATCGGCAGTTTCAGTAAGTTTCCAGTTTGAGAGACCTTCTGTATTCTTTTCACACCCCCTCGGATTACAGATTTATATTTTAGCAAAAGTTTTTAATTCCATAAACTAATGGGATGGCCTCAGCTATTATGGCAGGGCCGCAGGGGATTTATTTTTAAGAGAGAGGGAGAAGACGGGCTTGTAGTCCCCCCAGATTTTCCCCTCAGGAGCAGCTGCACATGCATCCAAAACAAAGGGCCAGCCTACTCTGTTCTGCCCCTGTGAGTGCACCCCAAGGGTAGAGCACAGCCTAGTGGAGGCTGGCTTCTGCGATAGAGAACTCTACCTGGAAACTTAAGTCATCCACTTGGGAGGGGAGGAGGGCTCAGCTCACCTCTAGAGGGCGCCAACCCAGGTGACAGTAAAGGACCCTTCCCGTCGCTTCTGCCTCGTCACTTTCTAGCTGAGAAATCTTCTTCAAGATGCCGCTTTGTTTTCTCTGAGGAAAATGGGAACTAATATTTGTGCCTGGCTCAATAAATACATTATTATTATAAATAATTTCTAAGTGTCCTGAGATTGGGGGTAAGATCCTGTCCTCAGAAACAGGTGTTGGGAGTAGTGGACATAAAGTCACACGAAAGTCTTCCACAAGCTGCGTCAGCAGTAAGGGAAAGGATATACCTAGTGTTATTAATTAAATATATTAAATTAAAATAAAATAAATATATCAATAGAGCTCTGAGCTCCCTTCTTCTCTAGCTTAGCCCCCACCATCCTTTTTCTCTATTCCATCCTATGAGGCTTCTTTCTGTTCTTTGAAACCAACAAACATTGCCGTCCTCATGAGGAAACTGAGGCTGGTCTTGGGTGTGTCCATGTTGGGGAGATCGGTGCAGGGCTCCTTCCTCTGCCTTGGGCACAGAGCATTGAATGGTCATTCTCATTGTCACCCTTGGCAAGGGATGGGGTGAAGTGGGGAGGTGGGAGAAGGCAGCTTTCTTTCCAGTGAGTGCTCAAGAAGACCCAAGGGGGACCATGAACAGAGCAAGGAGAACCTCAACCCTAGTCGGACAGACAGGACTTGTACCCAGCTCTGCCCCTCACTCATTGCACAAACTTAGTTAATATTCTTGAACTCGAAGCTTCCATTTTCTCATGTGTAAAATGACTCTAAATAATAATATCTGCCTCATAAGTGTTATGAAAATTAAAAGACATGACGCATGTAAAGCAATTCTGCTGTGTCTGCTATATGTAAGTTCTCTGTTCATATTGACTATTGCGATTAGATTTTTAGGGGCCACCCTCCTTAGTGTACAGCTTTAAGGTCTGTGTAAGGCCTCTATATTGATTAATTTTATATTATCCCATTTATTCTCCAAGATCCCTCCTAATTTCCTCCCTTCTTCTTCTTCTTGGGACTTAAGATTTAGGTAGGTCTTTAGATTTTTGTCTACATTTGAAAAACATATAGCTTTGTTTTATGTGTATGCAAAATTTAATATCCTTAAATAACATTGTACTATAAATCATTTTCCTCCTTTTGCACTCAACACTGGGACTTTTAGACCTGTCTATAGTACTGTTTACCAATGGTTCTCAACTTCGCTACATTGGGCAGCTCTTGGAAATGACCAATATCTGAATCTCAATTCCAGTGATGCTGATTTAATTTGTTGAGAGTGGGGGCTGAGCCTCAGGTCATTCTGAAGTGCAGACAGGATTGAGAACCACTGCTGTAGATAAAGTGATGTCCTTGGCCAGGATTTCTCAGGCAGCAGAGGTCCAGGCTCCTACTTTTTCTAGTTCCAGCAAGTTCCTGCAGCCAAATCAAGTAGTAAGCGCCCCAAGGGCAGTGACAAAAGGAAAAAAGAAGAAGGGGAGGGCAATTTGCAGCCTAAGGGGTATGTAAAGAAGGGCAGAAATCAGTCCTACTTCTGTCACCCTTATAAGAGTCTTGGATCAATCTGTTATTGATTCACCTGTCTGTGCATTTAATTACCCAGCATTTATTGAGAACCTCTATTCAAACTTTTTATGAGAATCAGGTCCTCTTAAACACATTAGGTAAAATCACCATACTTCCCACCTTTAGAATTTTCTGAGAAAGCAGAACCTGCATTTGCTACATGTCTTCAGCAACAGTTACAACCTCGGCTGATATATCATTAGCCACTTCCTCCTGCCAGACATCCCTACACAGAACACCACCAACCATTAACCCCGTTGTTGTACATCTTCTTTATACAGTTCCTATCGGAACACTGTCACATTTAAGCCCTGCAAAGATTCTGTGGGGTACGTCTCACCTTTCTTGTGACAAAATGGGGCTCCTGTTGGTGCAGTGACTTCCCCAAGGTCATATATCTCCAGAATTTAACCCCACACTCCTTTGACTGAAATAACCATTCACTAATGCTGTTGGGCCTTCAAAAAGAAAATAGAATGAGAGAAGACTCTCCTGGCGCTCTGGGCGGGGGCACACGACACATGATGGTGAGCAGCCCAGCTTTGGCGCTGCGTGGGGCTCCCCAGAACACCAGGACGGTCTTCACTCAACCTCCTCTCTTTTGGAAAGCGAGACAGCACTAACAGATGGTTATCCCAATCGGATTTACTGAACCCGCTACTAGCTGGGTGATACATTTTTTCCATACATGAAATACACAGAGGACACCTTCTTATCTGGCATTAATTGGCGCAAGTAGTGGGTTGGCTCATTGGAAAAACATGGCTAAAGCTGGGAATCATTACAAGGTGATGTACACATACATTGAGTATTTTATTTGAACATAAAACATATCAATGTACATTCATACGCCAGACTTTTGATGTAGAGCCAAGACATTTTTCCTTGGCTTTATGTTCTCTAATTGGAGTTCCAACATTATCTCAAATGTAAACTACACCCATAACATGTATTTTAGGATTTTTAGTTTCTATTTTCTTAAAATAGAACAGAACTCAATTTGCCCTCCTAAGGAAGTCTAGGTGCAACATTCCATTTAAAAAATTTTTATTGAAATTTTAAATATATAGACAAGTTGAAAGAGTAGTATAATAAACATTAAAATATCTACTGCCTAAATGAATCAACTTGTAACTTATTGCCATATTTACCTTACTGCCCAATATATATAAAGATCTACATCCATTCATCTATCTATACTTATTTTTGCTAAATATCTGAGAATAAATTGCAGATATCATAACTCTCCCCCTAAATATAAAATCAGGTACTTCCTGAGGATGAGAATATGCCTCTGCCTCATTTGACACAAAGAAAAATAACAATAACTTTACAACACCTGATGTTTAGTCCTCAAATTTCCCCAGCTGTCACAGAATTGTCAGGCATAGGTTTTTTCTCAATCAACCTCCAGTCCTGGTTTATGTGTTGCATTTTTATTTACTTACGTATTTATTTTGGCTCACATTTGTTTTGTTTTTTTCCTCCTTGATAGTAACTTTAGACTTCAGGCCATTTTGTCCAGTCTCCACCCAGCATTGTGGGTTTATCTGAGTGTTTTCTGGTGCTAGTGTGGTTTCTCTTTACCCTGCATTTACTGTAAACTGGAGGTCAGGGTTAAAATCTTGGATAGATCTGGGTTCAATATTCTGGGAAAAATTCTTCACTGGCAACACTGTGTATGCCATATGGCATCACGTCTCCTGCAGGTTTTGGGGTGAACAGATATAAGCATTTATCCTGGGTACGTACCTGACAGTAGCATCGTTGGGTCAAAGGTTACAGAAATGCTCTCTTTTCCCAAGTGGTTGTACCAATTCACGTTCCTACCTGCAGTATTTGAATACCAGTGGGGTGCTGCATCTTTGTCAAAATTTAAAATTGTCATTGTACTTGGTTTGTAATGGTATCACAATTGATTATTGTGATACCAATAATTGACTATTATTATTGTTTGCCTTCTGATCTTCTGAAGCACTTTTCCTGAGCTTATTGATCATTTTACATTTAGGTGTGAAATGCTTCATTGTTTTGTTCATTTTTAAATTGTTGTGTCTGTCTTCCTTATAACAGGCAATTTGTACATCTTAATCCCTTCTCCTTTTCTCACCTATCCCAAAACCCCTTTTATCTGGCAATCACCAATTTGTTCTCGGTATCTATGAGTTTGTTTCTATTTTGCTTGTTCATTTATTTTGGTTTTTAGATTCTACATGTAAGTGAAATCATATGGTATTTGTCTTTCTCTGTTTGAGTTACTTCACTTAGCATAATACCCTCTAGGTCTATCCATGTGTTTGCAAATAGCAAGATTTCTTTCTTTTTTATGAATGAGTACCACATGGTATGTACCACATCTTCTTTATCCAATTATCTATCAGTAGACACTTACGTTGCTTCTATATCTTGGCAATTGTAAATGATGCTGCATTGAACATAGGGGAGCATATGCTTTTTTAAATTAACATTTTGAATTTCTTCAGATAAATACTCAGAAATGAAATTGCTGGGTCATATGGTAGTCCTATTTTTAATTTTTGAGGAACCTCCATAATGTTTTCCATAGTGGCTATACCAATATGCAATCCTACCAACAGTGTACTGAGGGTCTCTTTACTCCATATCCTCACCATCACTTGCTGATTTATTGATGATTGCCATTCTGACAGGGGTGAGGCGATATCTCGCTGCATTTGCATTTTCCTGATGATTAGTGATGCTGAGCATCTTATTATATGTCTCTTGGCCATCTGTGTATATCTTAGCAGAAAGGTATATTCAAGTTCTCTGCCCATATGGTGTGTTGGCCTTTTTAAAAAAAAAAATTGATTTGTAAGAGTGGTTATGAGTCTTTAGTTGATTATATGTATATACACCATCTCTCACTGTGTGGTTTGCATTTTCACTCCCTGAATTGTGCCTTTTGAGAAACGTAAGTTCTTAAGGTGAATACACTTCAGTTTATCAACCAATTTCACATTTAGTGATTTTATATCCTGTTTCAGAAACCTTTGTCTAACCTAATACCATGAAGATAATCTCTACAGTATTTTCTATGATCTGTATTGCTTTTTTCTTTTACATTGAGACTCACAGTCCATCTGGATTATTTCTTTTTTAGTATGATGTGAAACAGGGGTCAGTACCATTTTTCCACTTCCCCAGACATTTTATTGAAAAGATTCCTCTCTTCACTGCTTTACTGTGCTCCTTTTGTCATGAATCAAATGTTCATATATGTTTGGTTCTCTATCCAGGCTCTATTTTGCTCCATTGGTTTGTCTATTGTTGTGCCAATAATACCATGTTGTTTTAATTACTAGAGCTTTATAACTCTAATATCTGGTAGTACATGAGGTCCAAATTGTTCTTCCTCCTCAAGATTGCCTTGGTAATTGGGAGGCTTTTGTACTTCTGTAAAATCAACTTGACAATTTCTAATAAAGCTACTGAATTTTGATTAAGATTGCATTGAATCTATAGCTCAGTTTGGGGAGAAACCATGATATAGTTCTCTCCTTATTTAGATCTTGTTTAGTTTCTTCTCATAATATTTTTTTAGTTTTGCTTAAGTCACTCACTAATTTTAATATGTTATTTGCAGATTATTTTGTGTCGTCTAGGTATGCATCCATATCATATGTGGGTAATAGTAGTTAATTCCTTTCAATTCTTACTCACATTTAATCCCCTTTGTGCCTAATTGCAAATACTAGGCCCCCCGGTACAATGTTGATGGTGGTGATACAATGTGCCAGCATTACTTTCTCAACCCTGATCTTGGGAAAAAGGAATTTTGTAAGAGTTTATCATTAAATATAAAGTTGTTGTAAGTTTTCATAAATATATTTTTAAATTAAGGAAATTCCCTCTATCTCTCATTTGCCATGATTATGTTAAGTCATGTATAAATATTGAATTTGATTAAATATATTTCACATCTATCAATATGATTATGATAGGTAATTTTTTCTTTTCTGTTAATGCACTGAATTATAGTGGTGATTTTTTAATGTTAAATCAATCATGCTTTGCTGGAGGACAGAACCTGGCTTGGTCACAGTGTACACTGTTTTTGTATATCTTGTTTAAATATGTTTTGTTTCAAAATCATGAACATTCATGAGAAAGACTGAATCCTTTTTTGTAATATCTTCGCCAGGTGTCCAGGTTTGGTAAGACTTGAGAAGTATCCCTTCTGCTTCTATTCTCTGGGAAAGTTTGTGGAAGATTGGTGTTATTTCCTCCTTAAAAATTTGGAAGAATTCATTAGAGAAACTATCTGGGCCTGTATATTTTTCATAGAAAGATTTAAATGATGGATTTACTGTTTTTAATAGATATGAGATTATTTAAATGTTTACATCCTCTCATGTTTTTCTAGGAATTTTCCCATTTTATCTCAGTTGACAAGTTTATTCATTAAAAAATGTTTATAATAACCTATAATCATCTCTTTAATGTCTGTCCTCTTATTTATACTGGTTATTTGTGCTTTCTCTTTCTCTTAATTATTTTTTCTGGGGGTTATTAATTTTATTAGTCTTTTCAAGGAAACAAATTTTGGTTTTGCTGATTATTTTCTTTTGAATGTTTATTTTTTTATTTCATTAATTTCTGCCCTTATCTTTATTATTTCCTTCCTTCTACTTTCTTTGGATTTAATTTGCTGTTCTTTTGCCAACCTTTTTTTAAAAGATTTTATTTATTCATTCTTATAGAGAGGAAAAGGGAAGGAGAAAGTGAGGGAGATAAACATCGAAGTGTGAAAGAAACAGCAATGAGTTGCCTTTTGCATGTGCCACAACCAGGGACCAGGCTGACGACACTGGCCTGTGTCCTGAGTGGGAATTGAACCCGTGACCTTTTGCTTTGCAGAATGATGCCCAAACAACTGAGCCACATGTGCCAGGGCCTTTTGCCAATCTTTCTGATGGATATTCAACCATTGATTTTTGGCCTTTTTTCTTTTATATGTATTTAAGGCATTCACTTTTCTCTACTGGCAGCATCGAGAGAGAGAGAGAGAGAGAGAGAGAGAGAGAGAGAGAGAGAGAGAGAGAGAGAGAG